>JAILYF010000212.1:0-103338 GCA_025491095.1 Brachionus asplanchnoidis
TTAATTTTGCAAAAATTACCATTTTCAAGCAAAAATGATCTTTTTTAAGGCCAAAACGATCTTTCATTTTAAAAAAATTATAATTTTTGAGAAGAAATCATCTTTAATTTTGCAAAAATTACCATTTTCAAGCAAAAATGATCTTTTTAAGGCCAAACGATCTTTCATTTTGTAAAAAAAATTATAATTTTGAGTAGAAATCATCTTTAATTTTGCAAAAAATTACCTTTTCAAGCAAAAATGATCTTTTTTAAGGCCAAAACGATCTTTCTTTTTTAAAAAAATTATAATTTTTGAGAAGAAATCATCTTTAATTTTGCAAAAATTACCATTTTAAGCAAAAGATCTTTTTTAAGGCCAAAACGATATTTCATTTTTAAAAAAATTATAATTTTTGAGAAGAAATCATCTTAATTTTGCAAAAATTACCATTTTCAAGCAAAAATGATCTTTTTTAAGGCCAAAACGATCTTTCATTTTTAAAAAAATTATAATTTTTGAGAAGAAATCATCTTTAATTTTGCAAAAATTACCATTTTCAAGCAAAAATGATCTTTTTTAAGGCCAAAACGATCTTTCTTTTTAAAAAAAATTATAATTTTTGAGTAAAAATCATCTTTAATTTTGCAAAAATTACCATTTTCAAGCAAAAATGATATTTTTTAAGGCCAAAACGATCTTTCATTTTTAAAAAAATTATAATTTTTGAGAAGAAATCATCATTTATTTTGCAAAAATTACCATTTTCAAGCAAAAATGATCTTTTTTAAGGCCAAAACGATCTTTCATTTTTAAAAAAATTATAATTTTTGAGAAGAAATCATCTTTAATTTTGCAAAAATTACCATTTTCAAGCAAAAATGATCTTTCATTTTAAAAAAATTATTATTTTTGAGAAAAAATGATCTTTTTTCGAACAAAATTTCTTTTTTTGGGCGAAAATCATCTTTTATTCAGCAAAAATGATCTTTTTTAAGGCCAAACGATCTTTCATTTTAAATTAAAATTATTATTTTTGAGAAAAATGATCTTTTTTCGAACAATTGATCTTTTTAAGGCGAAAATCATCTCTATTCAGCAAAAATATCATTTTCAAGCAAAAACGATCTTTCATTTTTAAAAAAATTATAATTTTTGAGAAGAAATCATCTTTAATTTTGCAAAAATTACCATTTTCAAGCAAAAATGATCTTTTTAAGGCCAAAACGATCTTTCATTTTTAAAAAAAATTATAATTTTTGAGAAGAAATCATCTTAATTTTGCAAAAATTACCATTTTCAAGCAAAAATGATCTTTTTTAAGGCCAAAACGATCTTTCATTTTTAAAAAAATTATAATTTTTGAGAAGAAATCATCTTTAATTTTGCAAAAATTACCATTTTCAAGCAAAATGATCTTTTTTAAGGCCAAAACGATCTTTCATTTTTAAAAAAAATTATAATTTTGAGTAGAAATCATCTTTAATTTTGCAAAAAATACCTTTTTCAAGCAAAAATGATCTTTTTTAAGGCCAAAACGATCTTTCTTTTTAAAAAAAATTATAATTTTTGAGAAGAATCATCTTTAATTTTGCAAAAATTACCATTTTAAGCAAAAATGATCTTTTTTAAGGCCAAAACGATATTTCATTTTTAAAAAATTATAATTTTTGAGAAGAAATCATCATTAATTTTGCAAAAATTACCATTTTCAAGCAAAATGATCTTTTTAAGGCCAAAACGATCTTTCATTTTTTAAAAAAATTATATTTTTGAGAAGAAATCATCTTTAATTTTGCAAAAATTACCATTTTCAAGCAAAAATGATCTTTTTTAGGCCAAACGATCTTTCTTTTTAAAAAAAATTATAATTTTGAGTAGAAATCATCTTTAATTTTGCAAAAATTACCATTTTCAAGCAAAAATGATATTTTTAAGGCCAAAACGATCTTTCATTTTTAAAAAAATTATAATTTTTGAGTAGAAATCATCTTAATTTTGCAAAATTACCATTTTCAAGCAAAAATGATCTTTTTTAAGGCCATAACGATCTTTATTTTTAAAAAAATTATAATTTTTGAGAAGAAATCATCTTTAATTTTGCAAAAATTACCATTTTCAAGCAAAAATGATCTTTCATTTTAAAAAAAAATTATTTTTTGTGAAAAAATGATCTTTTTTCGAACAAATTGATCTTTTGTAAGGCGAAAATCTTCTATTCAGCAAAAATTATCATTTTCAACTAAAAACGATCTTTCATTTTTAAAAAATTATAATTTTTGAGAAGAAATCATCTTTAATTTTGCAAAAATTACCATTTCAAGCAAAAATGATCTTTTTTAAGGCCAAAAGATCTTTCTTTTTTAAAAAAAATTATAATTTTGAGTAGAAATCATCTTTAATTTTGCAAAAATTACCTTTCAAGCAAAAATGATCTTTCATTTTAAAAAAAATTATTATTTTTGTGAAAAAATGATCTTTTTTCGAAACAAAATTGATCTTTTGTAAGGCGAAAATCTCTTCTATTCAGCAAAATTATCATTTTCAACTAAAAACGATCTTTCATTTTTAAAAAAATATTATAATTTTTGAGAAGAAATCATCTTTAATTTTGCAAAAATTACCATTTCAAGCAAAAATGATATTTTTAAGGCCAAAACGATCTTTCATTTTAAAAAAAATTATAATTTTGAGTAGAATCATCTTTAATTTTGCAAAAATTACCATTTTCAAGTAAAAAATGATCTTTTTAAGGCAAAAAATAATCATTCATTTTAAAAATAAAATATTATTTTGAAAGAAATCATCTTTAATTTGCAAAATACCATTTTTTAAGCAAAATGATCTTTCATTTTAAAAAAAAAATTTTATTTTTTGTGAAAAAATGATCTTTTTTCGAACAAAATTGATCTTTTGTAAGGCGAAAATCATCTTCTATTCAGCAAAAATTATCATTTTCAAGCAAAAACGATCTTTCATTTAAAAAAAATTATAATTTTTGAGTAGAAATCATCTTTAATTTTGCAAAAATTACCATTTCAAGCAAAAATGATCTTTCATTTTAAAAAAAATTATTATTTTGTGAAAAATGATCTTTTTTCGAACAAAAATTGATCTTTGTAAGGCGAAAATCATCTTCTATTCAGCAAAAATTATCATTTTCAACTAAAAACGATCTTTCATTTTTAAAAAATATTATTTTTTGAGAAGAAATCATCTTTAATTTGCAAAAATTACCATTTTCAAGCAAAAATGATATTTTTTAAGGCCAAAACGATCTTTCATTTTTAAAAAAAATTATAATTTTTGAGTAGAAATCATCTTTAATTTTGCAAAAATTACCATTTTCAAGTAAAAATGATCTTTTATAAGGCAAAAATAATCATTCATTTTAAAAATAAATTATTATTTTTGAGAAGAAATCATCTTTAATTTTGCAAAAATTACCATTTTCAAGCAAAAATGATCTTTTTAAGGCAAAAACGATCTTTCATTTTAAAAATAATAATTTTTGAGAAGAAATCATCTTTAATTTTGCAAAAATTACCATTTTCAAGCAAAAATGATCTTTCATATTAAAAAAAAATTATAATTTTTTAGAAAAAATGATCTTTTTTTCGAACAAAATTGATCTTTTTTTGGGCGAAAATCATCTTTTCAGCAAAAATGATCTTTTTTAAGGCCAAAACGATCTTTCATTTAAATAAAATATTATTTTTGAGAAAAAATGATCTTTTTTCGAACAAAATTGATCTTTTTAAGGCGAAAATCATCTTCTATTCCAAAAATTATCATTTTCAAGCAAAAACGATCTTTCATTTTTAAAAAAAATTATAATTTTGAGAAGACATCTTTAATTTTGCAAAATTACCATTTCAGCAAAAATGATATTTTTAAGGCCAAAACGATCTTTCATTTTTAAAAAAATTATAATTTTTGAGTAGAAATCATCTTTAATTTTGCAAAAATTACCATTTTCAAGTAAAAATGATCTTTTATAAGGCAAAAATAATCATTCATTTTAAAAATAAATTATATTTTTGAGAAAATCATCTTTAATTTTGCAAAAATTACCATTTTTAAGCAAAAATGATCTTTCATTTTAAAAAATTAATTATTTTTGTGAAAAAATGATCTTTTTTCGAACAAAATTGATCTTTTGTAAGGCGAAATCATCTTCTATTCAGCAAAAATTATCATTTTCAAGCAAAAACGATCTTCATTTTAAAAAAAATTATAATTTTTGAGAAGAAATCATCTATAATTTTGCAAAAATTACCATTTTCAAGCAAAAATGATCTTTTTTAAGGCCAAAGCGATCTTTCATTTTAAATAAAAATTATTATTTTTGAGAAAAAATGATCTTTTTTCGAACAAAATTGATCTTTTTTAAGGCGAAAATCATCTTCTATTCAGCAAAATTATCATTTTCAAGCAAAAACTATCTTTCATTTTTAAAAAAAATTACCATTTTCAGGCAAAAATGATCTTTTTAAGGCAGAAACGATCTTTCATTTTTAAAAAAAATTATAATTTTTGAGTAGAAATCATCTTTAATTTTGCAAAAATTACCATTTTCAAGCAAAAATGATCTTTTTAAGGCCACAACGATCTTTCATTTAAATAAAATTTTATTTTGAGAAAAAATGATCTTTTTTCGAACAAAATTGATCTTTTTTAAGGCGAAAATCATCTTCTATTCAGCAAAATTATCATTTTCAAGCAAAACGATCTTTCATTTTAAAAAAAAATTAATATTTTGAGAAGAAATCATCTATAATTTGCAAAAATTACCATTTTCAAGCAAAAATGATCTTTTTAAGGCCAAAACGATCTTTCATTTCTAAAAAAAATTATAATTTTTGAGTAGAAATCATCTTTAATTTTGCAAAAATTTCATTTTCAAGCAAAAATGATCTTTTTTAAGGCCAAAACGATCTTTCATTTTTAAAAAAATTATAATTTTTGAGAAGAAATCATCTTTAATTTTGCAAAAATAACCATTTTCAAGCAAAAATGATTTTTTTTAAGGCAAAAATAATCATTCATTTAAAAAAAATTATTTTTTTAGAAGAAATCATCTTTAATTTTGCAAAAATTACCATTTTCAAGTAAAAATGATCTTATAAGGCAAAAATAATCATTCATTTTAAAAATAATTATTATTTTTGAGAAGAAATCATCTTTAATTTTGCAAAAATTACCATTTTTAAGCAAAAATGATCTTTCATTTTAAAAAATTATTATTTTGTGAAAAAATGATCTTTTTTCGAACAAAATTGATCTTTTGTAGGCGAAATCATCTTCTATTCAGCAAAAATTATCATTTTCAAGCAAAACGATCTTTCATTTTAAAAAAAATTATAATTTTGAGAAGAAATCATCTATAATTTTGCAAAAATTACCATTTTCAAGCAAAAATGATCTTTTTTAAGGCCAAAACGATCTTTCATTTTAAAAAAAAATTATTATTTTTTGAGAAGACATCTTTAATTTTGCAAAATTACCATTTTCAAGCAAAAATAATCTTTTTTAAAGCTAAACGATCTTTCATTTATTAAAAATTTATAATTTTTGAGAAAAAATGATCTTTTTTAAGTAAAAACGATCTTCATTTCTAAAAAAAATTATAATTTTGAGTAAATCATCTTTAATTTTGCAAAAATTTCCATTTTCAAGCAAAAGATCTTTTTTAAGGCCAAAACGATCTTTCATTTTTAAAAAAAATTATATATTTTTGAGAAGAAATCATCTTTAATTTTGCAAAAAACCATTTTCAAGCAAAATGATTTTTTTTAAGGCAAAAATAATCATTCATTTTAAAAAATATTATTATTTTTAGAAGAAATATCTTAATTTGCAAAATTACCATTTTCAAGTAAAAATGATCTTTTATAAGGCAAAAATAATTCATTCATTTTAAAAATAAATTATTATTTGAGAAGAAATCATCTTTAATTTTGCAAAAATTACCATTTTTAAGCAAAAATGATCTTTCATTTTAAAAAAAAATTATTATTTTTGTGAAAAAATGATCTTTTTTCGAACAAAATTGATCTTTTGTAAGGCGAAAATCATCTTCTATTCAGCAAAAATTATCATTTTCAACTAAAAACGATCTTTCATTTTTAAAAATATTATAATTTTTGAGAAGAAATCATCTATAATTTTGCAAAATTACCATTTTCAAGCAAAATGATCTTTTTTAAGGCCAAAACGATCTTTCATTTTAAAAAAAATTATTATTTTTGAGAAGAAATCATCTTAAATTGCAAAAATTACCATTTTCAAGCAAAAATATCTTTTTTTAAGGCCAAAGCGATCTTTCATTTTAAATAAAATTATTATTTTTTGAGAAAAAATGATCTTTTTTCGAACAAAATTGATCTTTTTTAAGGCGAAAATCATCTTCTATTCAGCAAAAATTATCATTTTCAAGCAAAAAACTATCTTTCATTTTAAAAAAAATTATAATTTTTGAGAAGAAAATCATCTATAATTTTGCAAAAATTACCATTTTCAAGCAAAAATGATCTTTTTTAAGGCCAAAACGATCTTTCATTTTTAAAAAAATTATAATTTTTGAGAAGAAATCATCTTTAATTTTGCAAAATTACCATTTTCAGCAAAAATGATCTTTTTTAAGGCCAAAACGATCTTTCATTTTAAAAAAAAAATTATTATTTTTGAGAAGAAATCATCTTTATTTTGCAAAAATTACCATTTTCAAGCAAAAATGATCTTTTTTAAGGCCAAAACGATCTTTCATTTTAAAAAAAAATTATTATTTTGAGAAGAACTCATCTTTAATTTGCAAAATTACCATTTTCAAGCAAAATGATCTTTTTTTAAGGCCAAAACGATCTTTCGTTTTAAAAAAAATTATTATTTTTGAGAAAAAATGATCTTTTTCGAACAAAATGATCTTTTTTAAGGCGAAAATCATCTTCTATTCAGCAAAATTATCATTTTCAAGCAAAGTACGTTCATTTTTAAAAAAATTATAATTTTTGAGAATAACTGATCTTTTTTAAGGCAGAAACGATCTTTCATTTTTATAAAAAATTATAATTTTTGAGTAGAAATCATCTTTAATTTTGCAAAAATTACCATTTTCAAGCAAAAATGATCTTTTTTAAGGCCAAAACGATCTTTCATTTTAAATAAAAATTATTATTTTTGAGAAAAAATGATCTTTTTTTCGAACAAAATTGATCTTTTTTAAGGCGAAAATCATCTTCTATTCAGCAAAAATTCATTTTCAAGCAAAAACGATCTTTCATTTTTAAAAAAAATTATAATTTTTGAGAAGAAATCTATAATTTTGCAAAATTACAATTTTCAAGCAAAAATGATCTTTTTTAAGGCCAAAACGATCTTTCATTTTAAAAAAATTATAATTTTTGAGAAGAAATCATCTATAATTTTGCAAAAATTACCATTTTCAAGCAAAAATGATCTTTTTTAAGGCCAAAACGATCTTTCATTTTTAAAAAAAATTATAATTTTTGAGAAGAAATCATCTTTAATTTTGCAAAAATTACCATTTTCAAGCAAAAATGATCTTTTTAAAGGCTAAAATGATCTTTCATTTTTAAAAAAAATTATAATTTTTGAGAAGAAATCATCTTATTTTGCAAAAATTACCATTTTCAAGCAAAAATGATCTTTCATTTTTAAAAAAAAATTATAATTTTTGAGAAGAAATCATCTTTAATTTTGCAAAAATTACCAATTTTAAAGCAAAAATGATCTTTTTTAAGGCCAAAACGAGCTTTCATTTTTAAAAAATAATAATTTTTGAGAAGAAATCATCTTTAATTTTGCAAAAATTACATTTTCAAGCAAAAATGATCTTTTTAAGGCCAAAACGATCTTTCATTTTTAAAAAAAATTATAATTTTTGAGAAGAAATCATCTTTAATTTTGCAAAAATTACCATTTTCAAGCAAAATGATCTTTTTAAGGCCAAAACGATCTTTCATTTTTAAAAAAATTATAATTTTTGAGAAGAAATCATCTTAATTTTGCAAAAATTACCATTTTCAAGCAAAAATGATCTTTTTTAAGGCCAAAACGATCTTTCATTTTTAAAAAAATTATAATTTTTGAGAAGAAATCATCTTTAATTTTGCAAAAAATTACCATTTTCAAGCAAAAATGATCTTTTTTAAGGCCAAAACGATCTTTCTTTTTTAAAAAAATTATAATTTTGAGTAGAAATCATCTTTAATTTTGCAAAAAATTACCATTTCATGCAAAAATTATCTTTTTAAGGCCAAAACGATCTTTCATTTAAAAAAAAAATTATTATTTTCGAGAAAAAATGATCTTTTTTCGAACAAAATTGATCTTTTTTGGGCGAAAATCATCTTTATTCAGCATAAATGATCTTTTTAAGGCAAAAATAATCTTTCATTTTAAAAAAAAATATTATTTTTGAGAAAAAATGATCTTTTTTCGAACAAAATTGATCTTTTTTTGGGCGATAATCATCTTTTATTTAGCAAAAATTATTATTTATTAGAAAAAATAATCATTTTTTAAAGCAAAAACGATCTTTAATTTTGAAAAAAAATTATAATTTTTGAGAAAAAATGATCTTTTTTAAGGCAAAAACGATCTTTCATTTTTAAAAAAAATTATAATTTTTGAGAAAAAATGATCTTTTTTCGAACAAAATTGATCTTTTTTAGGGGGGGAAAACCATCTTCTATTCAGCAAAAATTATCTTTTTCAAGCAAAAACGATCTTTCGTTTTAAAAAAAATTATAATTTTTGAAGAGAAATCATCTTTAATTTTGCAAAAATTACCATTTTCAAGCAAAAATGATCTTTTTTAAGGCAAAAATAATCATTCATTTTAAAAAAATATTATTATTTTTGAGAAGAAATCATCTTTAATTTTGCAAAAATTACCATTTTCAAGCAAAAATGATCTTTTATAAGGCAAAAATAATCATTCATTTTAAAAAAAAATTATTATTTTTGAGAAGAAATCATCTTTAATTTTGCAAAAATTACCATTTTTAAGCAAAAATGATCATTCATTTTAAAAAAAAATTATTATTTTTGAGAAAAAATGATCTTTTTTCGAACAAAATTGATCTTTTGTAAGGCGAAAATCATCTTCTATTCAGCAAAAATTATCATTTTCAACTAAAAACGATCTTTCATTTTTAAAAAATATTATAATTTTTGAGAAGAAATCATCTTTAATTTGCAAAAATTACCATTTTCAAGCAAAAATGATCTTTTTTAAGGCCAAAACGATCTTTCATTTTTAAAAAAATTATAATTTTTGAGAAGAAATCATCTTTAATTTTGCAAAAATTACCATTTTCAAGCAAAAATGATCTTTTTTAAGGCCAAAACGATCTTTCTTTTTTAAAAAAAATTATAATTTTTGAGTAGAAATCATCTTTAATTTTGCAAAAATTACCATTTTCAAGCAAAAATGATCTTTTTTAAGGCCATAACGATATTTCATTTTAAAAAAAAATTAAAATTTTTGAGAAGAAATCATCTTTAATTTTGCAAAAATAACCATTTTCATGCAAAAATTATCTTTTTTAAGGCCAAAACGATCTTTCATTTTAAAAAAAAATTATTATTTTCGAGAAAAAATGATCTTTTTTCGAACAAAATTGATCTTTTTTTGGGCGAAAATCATCTTTTATTCAGCATAAATGATCTTTTTTAAGGCAAAAATAATCTTTCATTTTAAAAAAAAATATTATTTTTGAGAAAAAATGATCTTTTTTCGAACAAAATTGATCTTTTTTTGGGCGATAATCATCTTTTATTTAGCAAAAATTATTATTTATTAGAAAAAATAATCATTTTTTAAAGCAAAAACGATCTTTAATTTTGAAAAAAAATTATAATTTTTGAGAAGAAATCATCTTTAATTTGGCAAAAATTACCATTTTCAAGCAAAAATGATCTTTTTTAAGGCCAAAACGATCTTTCATTTTTAAAAAAAATTATAATTTTTGAGAAAAAATGATCTTTTTTCGAACAAAATTGATCTTTTTTAGGGGGGAAAACCATCTTCTATTCAGCAAAAATTATCTTTTTCAAGCAAAAACGATCTTTCATTTTTAAAAAAAATTATAATTTTTGAAGAGAAATCATCTTTAATTTTGCAAAAATTACCATTTTCAAGCAAAAATGATCTTTTTTAAGGCAAAAATAATCATTCATTTTAAAAAAATATTATTATTTTTGAGAAGAAATCATCTTTAATTATGCAAAAATTACCATTTTTAAGCAAAAATGATCATTCATTTTAAAGAAAAATTATTATTTTTGAGAAAAAATGATCTTTTTTCGAACAAAATTGATCTTTTGTAAGGCGAGAATCATCTTCTATTCAGCAAAAATTATCATTTTCAACTAAAAACGATCTTTCATTTTTAAAAAATATTATAATTTTTGAGAAGAAATCATCTTTAATTTTGCAAAAATTACCATTTTCAAGCAAAAATGATCTTTTTTAAGGCCAAAACGATCTTTCATTTTAAAAAAAAATTATTATTTTTGAGAAGAAATCATCTTTAAATTTGCAAAAATTACCATTTTCAAGCAAAAATGATCTTTTTTAAGGCCAAAGCGATCTTTCATTTTAAATAAAAATTATTATTTTTGAGAAAAAATGATCTTTTTTCGAGCAAAATTGATCTTTTTTAAGGCGAAAATCATCTTCTATTCAGCAAAAATTATCATTTTCAAGCAAAAACGATCTTTCATTTTTAAAAAAAATTACCATTTTCAAGCAAAAATGATCTTTTTTAAGGCAGAAACGATCTTTCATTTTTAAAAAAAATTATAATTTTTGAGTAGAAATCATCTTTAATTTTGCAAAAATTACCATTTTCAAGCAAAAATGATCTTTTTTATGGCCACAACGATCTTTCATTTTAAAAAAAAATTATTATTTTTGAGAAGAAATCATCTTTAATTTTGCAAAAATTACCATTTTCAAGCAAAAATGATCTTTTTTAAGGCCAAAACGATCTTTCATTTAAAAAAAAAAATTATTATTTTTGAGAAGAAATCATCTTTAATTTTGCAAAAATTACCATTTCAAGCAAAAATAATCTTTTTTAAGGCTAAAACGATCTTTCATTTTTAAAAAAAATTATAATTTTTGAGAAAAAATGATCTTTTTTAAGGTAAAAACGATCTTTCATTTCTAAAAAAAATTAAAATTTTTTAGTAGAAATCATCTTTAATTTTGCAAAAATTTCCATTTTCAAGCAAAAATGATCTTTTTTAAGGCCAAAACGATCTTTCATTTTTAAAAAAAATTATAATTTTTGAGAAGAAATCATCTTTAATTTTGCAAAAATAACCATTTTCAAGCAAAAATGATTTTTTTTAAGGCCAAAATAATCATTCATTTTAAAAAAATATTATTATTTTTGAGAAAAAATGATCTTTAATTTTGCAAAAATTACCATTTTCAAGTAAAAATGATCTTTTATAAGGCAAAAATAATCATTCATTTTAAAAATAAATTATTATTTTTGAGAAGAAATCATCTTTAATTTTGCAAAAATTACCATTTTCAAGCAAAAATGATCTTTCATTTTAAAAAAAAATTATTATTTTTGAGAAAAAATGATCTTTTTTCGAACAAAATTGATCTTTTGTAAGGCGAAAATCATCTTCTATCCAGCAAAAATTATCATTTTCAACTAAAAACGATCTTTCATTTTTAAAAAAAATTATAATTTTTGAGAAGAAATCATCTTTAATTTTGCAAAAATTACCATTTTCAAGCAAAAATGATCTTTTTTAAGGCCAAAACGATCTTTCATTTTAAAAAAAAAATTATTATTTTGAGAAGAAATCATCTTTAATTTTGCAAAAATTACCATTTTCAAGCAAAAATGATCTTTTTTAAGGCCAAAACGATCTTTCATTTTAAATAAAAATTATTATTTTTGAGAAAAATGATCTTTTTTCGAACAAAATTGATCTTTTTAAGGCGAAAATCATCTTCTATTCAGCAAAAATTATCATTTTCAAGCAAAGTACTTTCATTTTTAAAAATAATTATAATTTTTGAGAATAACTGATCTTTTTAAGGCAGAAACGATCTTTCATTTTTAAAAAAAAATTATAATTTTTGAGTAGAAATCATCTTTAATTTTGCAAAAATTACCATTTTCAAGCAAAAATGATCTTTTTTAAGGCCAAAACGATCTTTCAATAAAAAAAAAATTATAATTTTTGAGTAGAAATCATCTTTAATTTTGCAAAAAATTACCATTTTCAAGCAAAAATGATCTTTTTTAAGGCCAAAACGATCTTTCATTTAAAAAAAAAAATTATTATTTTGAGAAGAAATCATCTTTAATTTTGCAAAAATTTCCATTTTCAAGCAAAAATGATCTTTTTTAAGGCCAAAACGATCTTTCATTTTAAATAAAAATTATTATTTTTGAGAAAAAATGATCTTTTTTTCGAACAAAATTGATCTTTTTTAAGGCGAAAATCATCTTCTATTCAGCAAAAATTATCATTTTCAAGCAAAGTACTTTCATTTTTAAAAAAAATTATAATTTTTGAGAATAACTGATCTTTTTTAAGGCCAAAACGATCTTTCATTTTTAAAAAAAAATTATAATTTTGAGAAGAAATCATCTTTAATTTTGCAAAAATTACCATTTCAAGCAAAAATGATCTTTTTAAGGCCAAAACGATCTTTCATTTTAAAAAAAAATTATTATTTTTGAGAAAAAATGATCTTTTTTCGAACAAAATTGATCTTTTTTGGGCGAAAATCATCTTCTATTCAGCAAAAATTATCATTTTCAAGCAAAAACGATCTTTCATTTTAAAAAAAAATTATAATTTTTGAGAAGAAATCATCTTTAATTTTGCAAAAATTACCATTTTCAAGCAAAAATGATCTTTTTTAAGGCCAAAACGATCTTTCATTTTAAAAAAAATTATAATTTTTGAGAAGAAATCATCTATAATTTTGCAAAAATTACCATTTTCAAGCAAAAATGATCTTTTTTAAGGCCAAAACGATCTTTCATTTTTAAAAAAAAATTATAATTTTTGAGTAGAAATCATCTTTAATTTTGCAAAAATTACCATTTTCAAGCAAAAATGATCTTTTTAAGGCCAAAACGATCTTTCAATAAAAAAAAAAATTATAATTTTTGAGTAGAAATCATCTTTAATTTTGCAAAAATTACCATTTTCAAGCAAAAATGATCTTTTTTAAGGCCAAAACGATCTTTCATTTAAAAAAAAAAAATTATTATTTTTGAGAAGAAATCATCTTTAATTTTGCAAAAATTTCCATTTTCAAGCAAAAATGATCTTTTTTAAGGCCAAAACGATCTTTCATTTTTAAAAAAAATTATAATTTTTGAGAAGAAATCATCTTTAATTTTGCAAAAATTACCATTTTCAAGCAAAAATGATCTTTTTTAAGGCCAAAACGATCTTTCATTTTAAAAAAAAAATTATTATTTTTGAGAAAAAATGATCTTTTTTCGAACAAAATTGATCTTTTTTTGGGCGAAAATCATCTTCTATTCAGCAAAAATTATCATTTTCAAGCAAAAACGATCTTTCATTTTTAAAAAAAATTATAATTTTTGAGAACAAATCATCTTTAATTTTGCAAAAATTACCATTTTCAAGCAAAAATGATCTTTTTTAAGGCCAAAACGATCTTTCATTTTAAAAAAAATTATAATTTTTGAGTAGAAATCATCTTTAATTTTGCAAAAATTACCATTTTCAAGCAAAAATGATCTTTTTTAAGGCCAAAACGATCTTTCAATAAAAAAAAAATTATAATTTTTGAGTAGAAATCATCTTTAATTTTGCAAAAATTACCATTTTCAAGCAAAAATGATCTTTTTTAAGGCCAAAACGATCTTTCATTTAAAAAAAAATTATTATTTTTGAGAAAAAATGATCTTTTTTCGAACAAAATTGATCTTTTTTAAGGCGAAAATCATCTTCTATTCAGCAAAAATTATCATTTTCAAGCAAAAACGATCTTTCATTTTAAAAAAAAAATTATAATTTTTGAGAAGAAATCATCTTTAATTTTGCAAAAATTACCATTTTCAAGCAAAAATGATCTTTTTTAAGGCCAAAACGATCTTTCATTTTAAAAAAAAATTATAATTTTTGAGAAGAAATCATCTATAATTTTGCAAAAATTACCATTTTCAAGCAAAAATGATCTTTTTTAAGGCCAAAACGATCTTTCATTTAAAAAAAAAAATTATTATTTTTGAGAAGAAATCATCTTTAATTTTGCAAAAATTACCATTTTCAAGCAAAAATGATCTTTTTTAAGGCCAAAACGATCTTTCATTTTAAAAAAAAATTATTATTTTTGAGAAGAAATCATCTTTAATTTTGCAAAAATTACCATTTTCAAGCAAAAATGATCTTTTTTAAGGCCAAAACGATCTTTCATTTTAAATAAAAATTATTATTTTTGAGAAAAAATGATCTTTTTTCGAACAAAATTGATCTTTTTTAAGGCGAAAATCATCTTCTATTCAGCAAAAATTATCATTTTCAAGCAAAGTACTTTCATTTTTAAAAAAAATTATAATTTTTGAGAATAACTGATCTTTTTTAAGGCCAAAACGATCTTTCATTTAAAAAAAAAAATTATTATTTTGAGAAGAAATCATCTTTAATTTTGCAAAAATTACCATGTTCAAGCAAAAATGATCTTTTTTAAGGCCAAAACGATCTTTCATTTTAAAAAAAAATTATTATTTTTGAGAAGAAATCATCTTTTTTCGAACAAAATTGATCTTTTTTAAGGCGAAAATCATCTTCTATTCAGCAAAAATTATCATTTTCAAGCACAGTACTTTCATTTTTAAAAAAAATTATAATTTTTGAGAATAACTGATCTTTTTTAAGGCAGAAACGATCTTTCATTTTTAAAAAAAATTATAATTTTTGAGTAGAAATCATCTTTAATTTTGCAAAAATTACCATTTTCAAGCAAAAATGATCTTTTTTAAGGCCAAAACGATCTTTCATTTTAAATAAAAATTATTATTTTTGAGAAAAAATGATCTTTTTTCGAACAAAATTGATCTTTTTTAAGGCGAAAATCATCTTCTATTCAGCAAAAATTATCATTTTCAAGCAAAGTACTTTCATTTTTAAAAAAAATTATAATTTTTGAGAATAACTGATCTTTTTTAAGGCCAAAACGATCTTTCATTTTTAAAAAAAATTATAATTTTTGAGAAGAAATCATCTTTAATTTTGCAAAAATTACCATTTTCAAGCAAAAATGATCTTTTTTAAGGCCGAAACGATCTTTCATTTTAAAAAAAAATTATTATTTTTGAGAAAAAATGATCTTTTTTCGAACAAAATTGATCTTTTTTTGGGCGAAAATCATCTTCTATTCAGCAAAAATTATCATTTTCAAGCAAAAACGATCTTTCATTTTAAAAAAAAATTATAATTTTTGAGAAGAAATCATCTTTAATTTTGCAAAAATTACCATTTTCAAGCAAAAATGATCTTTTTTAAGGCCAAAACGATCTTTCATTTTAAAAAAAATTATAATTTTTGAGAAGAAATCATCTATAATTTTGCAAAAATTACCATTTTCAAGCAAAAATGATCTTTTTTAAGGCCAAAACGATCTTTCATTTAAAAAAAAAAATTATTATTTTTGAGAAGAAATCATCTTTAATTTTGCAAAAATTACCATTTTCAAGCAAAAATGATCTTTTTTAAGGCCAAAACGATCTTTCATTTTAAAAAAAAAATTATTATTTTGAGAAGAAATCATCTTTAATTTTGCAAAAATTACCATTTTCAAGCAAAAATGATCTTTTTTAAGGCCAAAACGATCTTTCATTTTAAATAAAAATTATTATTTTTGAGAAAAAATGATCTTTTTTCGAACAAAATTGATCTTTTTTAAGGCGAAAATCATCTTCTATTCAGCAAAAATTATCATTTTCAAGCAAAGTACTTTCATTTTTAAAAAAAAATTATAATTTTTGAGAATAACTGATCTTTTTTAAGGCCAAAACGATCTTTCATTTAAAAAAAAAAATTATTATTTTTGAGAAGAAATCATCTTTAATTTTGCAAAAATTACCATGTTCAAGCAAAAATGATCTTTTTTAAGGCCAAAACGATCTTTCATTTTAAAAAAAAATTATTATTTTGAGAAGAAATCATCTTTTTTCGAACAAAATTGATCTTTTTTAAGGCGAAAATCATCTTCTATTCAGCAAAAATTATCATTTTCAAGCACAGTACTTTCATTTTTAAAAAAAATTATAATTTTTGAGAATAACTGATCTTTTTTAAGGCAGAAACGATCTTTCTTTTTTAAAAAAAATTATAATTTTTGAGTAGAAATCATCTTTAATTTTGCAAAAATTACCATTTTCATGCAAAAATTATCTTTTTAAGGCCAAAACGATCTTTCATTTTAAAAAAAAATTATTATTTTCGAGAAAAAATGATCTTTTTTCGAACAAAATTGATCTTTTTTTGGGCGAAAATCATCTTCTATTCAGCAAAAATTATCATTTTCAAGCAAAAACGATCTTTCATTTTAAAAAAAAAATTATAATTTTTGAGAAGAAATCATCTATAATTTTGCAAAAATTACCATTTCAAGCAAAAATGATCTTTTTTAAGGCCAAAACGATCTTTCATTTTAAAAAAAAAAATTATAATTTTTGAGAAGAAATCATCTTTAATTTTGCAAAAATTACCATTTTCAAGCAAAAATGATCTTTTTTAAGGCCAAAACGATCTTTCATTTTAAATAAAATTATTATTTTTGAGAAAAAATGATCTTTTTTCGAACAAAATTGATCTTTTTTTGGGCGAAAATCATCTTCTATTCAGCAAAAATTATCATTTTCAAGCAAAAACGATCTTTCATTTTAAAAAAAAATTATAATTTTTGAGAAGAAATCATCTATAATTTTGCAAAAATAACCATTTTCAAGCAAAAATGATCTTTTTTAAGGCCAAAACGATCTTTCATTTAAAAAAAAAAATTATAATTTTTGAGAAGAAATCATCTTTAATTTTGCAAAAATTACCATTTTCAAGCAAAAATGATCTTTTTTAAGGCCAAAACGATCTTTCATTTTTAAAAAAAATTATAATTTTTGAGAAGAAATCATCTTTAATTTTGCAAAAATTACCATTTTCAAGCAAAAACGATCTTTCATTTTTAAAAAAAATTATAATTTTTGAGAAGAAATCATCTTTAATTTTGCAAAAATTACCATTTTCAAGCAAAAATGATCTTTTTTAAGGCAAAAACGATCTTTCATTTTTAAAAAAAATTATAATTTTTGAGAAGAAATCATCTTTAATTTTGCAAAAATTACCATTTTCAAGCAAAAATGATCTTTTTTAAGGCCTAAACGATCTTTCATTTTAAAAAAAAATTATCATTTTTGAGAAGAAATCATCTTTAATTTTGCAAAAATTACCATTTTCAAGCAAAAATGATCTTTTTTAATGCCAAAACGATCTTTCATTTTAAATAAAAATTATAATTTTTGAGAAAAAATGATCTTTTTTCGAACAAAATTGATCTTTTTTAAGGCGAAAATCATCTTCTATTCAGCAAAAATTATCATTTTCAAGCAAAGTACTTTCATTTTTAAAAAAAATTATAATTTTTGAGAATAACTGATCTTTTTAAGGCAGAAACGATCTTTCATTTTTAAAAAAAATTATAATTTTTGAGTAGAAATCATCTTTAATTTTGCAAAAATTACCATTTTAAAGCAAAAATGATCTTTTTTAAGGCCAAAACGATCTTTCATTTTAAATAAAAATTATTATTTTTGAGAAAAAATGATCTTTTTTCTAACAAAATTGATCTTTTTAAGGCGAAAATCATCTTCTATTCAGCAAAAATTATCATTTTCAAGCAAAAACGATCTTTCATTTTAAAAAAAAATAATAATTTTTGAGAAGAAATCATCTTTAATTTTGCAAAAATTACCATTTTCAAGCAAAAATAATCTTTTTTAAGGCTAAAACGATCTTTCATTTTTAAAAAAAATTATAATTTTTGAGAAGAAATCATCTTTAATTTTGCAAAAATTACCATTTTCAAGCAAAAATGATCTTTTTTAAGGCCAAAACGATCTTTCATTTTTAAAAAAAATTATAATTTTTGAGAAGAAATCATCTTTAATTTTGCAAAAATTACCATTTTCAAGCAAAAACGATCTTTCATTTTTAAAAAAAATTATAATTTTTGAGAAGAAATCATCTTTAATTTTGCAAAAATTACCATTTTCAAGCAAAAATGATCTTTTTTAAGGCAAAAACGATCTTTCATTTTTAAAAAAAATTATAATTTTTGAGAAGAAATCATCTTTAATTTTGCAAAAATTACCATTTTCAAGCAAAAATGATCTTTTTTAAGGCCTAAACGATCTTTCATTTTAAAAAAAAATTATCATTTTGAGAAGAAATCATCTTTAATTTGCAAAAATTACCATTTTCAAGCAAAAATGATCTTTTTTAATGCCAAAACGATCTTTCATTTTAAATAAAAATTATAATTTTTGAGAAAAAATGATCTTTTTTCGAACAAAATTGATCTTTTTTAAGGCGAAAATCATCTTCTATTCAGCAAAAATTATCATTTTCAAGCAAAGTACTTTCATTTTTAAAAAAAATTATAATTTTTGAGAATAACTGATCTTTTTTAAGGCAGAAACGATCTTTCATTTTTAAAAAAAATTATAATTTTTGAGTAGAAATCATCTTTAATTTTGCAAAAATTACCATTTTAAAGCAAAAATGATCTTTTTAAGGCCAAAACGATCTTTCATTTTAAATAAAAATTATTATTTTTGAGAAAAAATGATCTTTTTTCTAACAAAATTGATCTTTTTTAAGGCGAAAATCATCTTCTATTCAGCAAAAATTATCATTTTCAAGCAAAAACGATCTTTCATTTTAAAAAAAAATAATAATTTTTGAGAAGAAATCATCTTTAATTTTGCAAAAATTACCATTTTCAAGCAAAAATAATCTTTTTTAAGGCTAAAACGATCTTTCATTTTTAAAAAAAATTATAATTTTTGAGAAGAAATCATCTTTAATTTTGCAAAAATTACCATTTTCAAGCAAAAATGATCTTTTTTAAGGCTAAAACGATCTTTCATTTTTAAAAAAAATTATAATTTTTGAGAAGAAATCATCTTTAATTTGCAAAAATTACCATTTTCAAGCAAAAATGATCTTTCATTTTTAAAAAAAATTATAATTTTTGAGAAGAAATCATCTTTAATTTTGCAAAAATTACCATTTTCAAGCAAAAATGATCTTTTTTAAGGCTAAAACGATCTTTCATTTTTAAAAAAAATTATAATTTTTGAGAAGAAATCATCTTTAATTTTGCAAAAATTACCATTTTCAAGCAAAAATGATCTTTCATTTTTAAAAAAAATTATAATTTTTGAGAAGAAATCCATTTTAATTCTGCAAAAATTACCATTTTCAAGCAAAAATGATCTTTTTTAAGGCTAAAACGATCTTTCATTTTAAAAAAAAAATTATAATTTTTGAGAAAAAATGATCTTTTTAAGGTAAAAACGATCTTTCATTTCTAAAGAAAATTATAATTTTTGAGTAGAAATCATCTTTAATTTTGCAAAAATTACCATTTTCAAGCAAAAATGATCTTTTTAAGGCCAAAACGATCTTTCATTTTTAAAAAAAATTATAATTTTTGAGAACAAATCATCTTTAATTTTGCAAAAATTACCATTTTCAAGCAAAAATGATCTTTTTTAAGGCCAAAACGATCTTTCATTTTTAAAAAAAATTATAATTTTTGAGAAGAAATCATCTTTAATTTTGCAAAAATTACCATTTTCAAGCAAAAATGATCTTTTTTAAGGCCAAAACGATCTTTCATTTTAAAAAAAAATTATAATTTTTGAGAAAAAATGATCTTTTTTAAGGTAAAAACGATCTTTCATTTCTAAAAAAAATTAAAATTTTTTAGTAGAAATCATCTTTAATTTTGCAAAAATTTCCATTTTCAAGCAAAAATGATCTTTTTTAAGGCCAAAACGATCTTTCATTTTTAAAAAAAATTATAATTTTTGAGAAGAAATCATCTTTAATTTTGCAAAAATAACCATTTTCAAGCAAAAATGATTTTTTTTAAGGCCAAAATAATCATTCATTTTAAAAAAATATTATTATTTTTTAGAAGAAATCATCTTTAATTTTGCAAAAATTACCATTTTCAAGTAAAAATGATCTTTTATAAGGCAAAAATAATCATTCATTTAAAAATAAATTATTATTTTTGAGAAGAAATCATCTTTAATTTTGCAAAAATTACCATTTTCAAGCAAAAATGATCTTTCATTTTAAAAAAAAATTATTATTTTTGAGAAAAAATGATCTTTTTTCGAACAAAATTGATCTTTTGTAAGGCGAAAATCATCTTCTATCCAGCAAAAATTATCATTTTCAACTAAAAACGATCTTTCATTTTTAAAAAAAAATTATAATTTTTGAGAAGAAATCATCTTTAATTTTGCAAAAATTACCATTTTCAAGCAAAAATGATCTTTTTTAAGGCCAAAACGATCTTTCATTTTAAAAAAAAAATTATTATTTTTGAGAAGAAATCATCTTTAATTTTGCAAAAATTTCCATTTTCAAGCAAAAATGATCTTTTTAAGGCCAAAACGATCTTTCATTTAAAATAAAAATTATTATTTTTGAGAAAAAATGATCTTTTTTCGAACAAAATTGATCTTTTTTAAGGCGAAAATCATCTTCTATTCAGCAAAAATTATCATTTCCAAGCAAAGTACTTTCATTTTTAAAATAAATTATAATTTTTGAGAATAACTGATCTTTTTTAAGGCCAAAACGATCTTTCATTTAAAAAAAAAAATTATTATTTTTGAGAAGAAATCATCTTTAATTTTGCAAAAATTACCATTTTCAAGCAAAAATGATCTTTTTTAAGGCCAAAACGATCTTTCATTTTTAAAAAAAATTATAATTTTTGAGAAGAAATCATCTTTAATTTTGCAAAAATTACCATTTTCAAGCAAAAATGATCTTTTTTAAGGCCAAAACGATCTTTCATTTTAAATAAAAATTATTATTTTTGAGAAAAAATGATCTTTTTTCGAACAAAATTGATCTTTTTTTGGGCGAAAATCATCTTCTATTCAGCAAAAATTATCATTTTCAAGCAAAAACGATCTTTCATTTTAAAAAAAAATTATAATTTTTGAGAAGAAATCATCTTTAATTTTGCAAAAATTACCATTTTCAAGCAAAAATGATCTTTTTAAGGCAGAAACGATCTTTCATTTTTAAAAAAAATTATAATTTTTGAGTAGAAATCATCTTTAATTTTGCAAAAATTACCATTTTCAAGCAAAAATGATCTTTTTTAAGGCCAAAACGATCTTTCAATAAAAAAAAAATTATAATTTTTGAGTAGAAATCATCTTTAATTTTGCAAAAATTTCCATTTTCAAGCAAAAATGATCTTTTTTAAGGCCAAAACGATCTTTCATTTTTAAAAAAATATTATTATTTTTTAGAAGAAATCATCTTTAATTTTGCAAAAATTACCATTTTCAAGTAAAAATGATCTTTTATAAGGCAAAAATAATCATTCATTTTAAAAATAAATTATTATTTTTGAGAAGAAATCATCTTTAATTTTGCAAAAATTACCATTTTCAAGCAAAAATGATCTTTCATTTTAAAAAAAAATTATTATTTTTGAGAAAAAATGATCTTTTTTCGAACAAAATTGATCTTTTGTAAGGCGAAAATCATCTTCTATCCAGCAAAAATTATCATTTTCAACTAAAAACGATCTTTCATTTTTAAAAAAAATTATAATTTTTGAGAAGAAATCATCTTTAATTTTGCAAAAATTACCATTTTCAAGCAAAAATGATCTTTTTTAAGGCCAAAACGATCTTTCATTTTAAAAAAAAATTATTATTTTTGAGAAGAAATCATCTTTAATTTTGCAAAAATTACCATTTTCAAGCAAAAATGATCTTTTTTAAGGCCAAAACGATCTTTCATTTTAAATAAAAATTATTATTTTTGAGAAAAAATGATCTTTTTTCGAACAAAATTGATCTTTTTTAAGGCGAAAATCATCTTCTATTCAGCAAAAATTATCATTTTCAAGCAAAGTACTTTCATTTTTAAAAATAATTATAATTTTTGAGAATAACTGATCTTTTTTAAGGCCAAAACGATCTTTCAATAAAAAAAAAATTATAATTTTTGAGTAGAAATCATCTTTAATTTTGCAAAAATTACCATTTTCAAGCAAAAATGATCTTTTTTAAGGCCAAAACGATCTTTCATTTAAAAAAAAAAATTATTATTTTTGAGAAGAAATCATCTTTAATTTTGCAAAAATTTCCATTTTCAAGCAAAAGTGATCTTTTTTAAGGCCAAAACGATCTTTCATTTAAAATAAAAATTATTATTTTTGAGAAAAAATGATCTTTTTTCGAACAAAATTGATCTTTTTTAAGGCGAAAATCATCTTCTATTCAGCAAAAATTATCATTTTCAAGCAAAGTACTTTCATTTTTAAAAAAAATTATAATTTTTGAGAATAACTGATCTTTTTTAAGGCCAAAACGATCTTTCATTTAAAAAAAAAAATTATTATTTTTGAGAAGAAATCATCTTTAATTTTGCAAAAATTACCATTTTCAAGCAAAAATGATCTTTTTTAAGGCCAAAACGATCTTTCATTTTTAAAAAAAATTATAATTTTTGAGAAGAAATCATCTTTAATTTTGCAAAAATTACCATTTTCAAGCAAAAATGATCTTTTTTAAGGCCAAAACGATCTTTCATTTTAAATAAAAATTATAATTTTTGAGAAAAAATGATCTTTTTTCGAACAAAATTGATCTTTTTTAAGGCGAAAATCATCTTCTATTCAGCAAAAATTATCATTTTCAAGCAAAGTACTTTCATTTTTAAAAAAAATTATAATTTTTGAGAATAACTGATCTTTTTTAAGGCCAAAACGATCTTTCATTTAAAAAAAAAAATTATTATTTTTGAGAAGAAATCATCTTTAATTTTGCAAAAATTACCATGTTCAAGCAAAAATGATCTTTTTAAGGCCAAAACGATCTTTCATTTTAAAAAAAAATTATTATTTTTGAGAAGAAATCATCTTTTTTCGAACAAAATTGATCTTTTTTAAGGCGAAAATCATCTTCTATTCAGCAAAAATTATCATTTTCAAGCAAAGTACTTTCATTTTTAAAAAAAATTATAATTTTTGAGAATAACTGATCTTTTTTAAGGCAGAAACGATCTTTCATTTTTAAAAAAAATTATAATTTTTGAGTAGAAATCATCTTTAATTTTGCAAAAATTACCATTTTCAAGCAAAAATGATCTTTTTTAAGGCCAAAACGATCTTTCATTTTAAATAAAAATTATTATTTTTGAGAAAAAATGATCTTTTTTCGAACAAAATTGATCTTTTTTTGGGCGAAAATCATCTTCTATTCAGCAAAAATTATCATTTTCAAGCAAAAACGATCTTTCATTTTAAAAAAAAATTATAATTTTTGAGAAGAAATCATCTATAATTTTGCAAAAATTACCATTTTCAAGCAAAAATGATCTTTTTTAAGGCCAAAACGATCTTTCATTTTAAAAAAAAAATTATAATTTTTGAGAAGAAATCATCTTTAATTTTGCAAAAATTACCATTTTCAAGCAAAAATGATCTTTTTTAAGGCCAAAACGATCTTTCATTTTTAAAAAAAATTATAATTTTTGAGAAGAAATCATCTTTAATTTTGCAAAAATTACCATTTTCAAGCAAAAACGATCTTTCATTTTTAAAAAAAATTATAATTTTTGAGATGAAATCATCTTTAATTTTGCAAAAATTACCATTTTCAAGCAAAAATGATCTTTTTAAGGCAAAAACGATCTTTCATTTTTAAAAAAAATTATAATTTTTGAGAAGAAAACATCTTTAATTTTGCAAAAATTACCATTTTCAAGCAAAAATGATCTTTTTTAATGCCAAAACGATCTTTCATTTTAAATAAAAATTATAATTTTTGAGAAAAAATGATCTTTTTTCGAACAAAATTGATCTTTTTTAAGGCGAAAATCATCTTCTATTCAGCAAAAATTATCATTTTCAAGCAAAGTACTTTCATTTTTAAAAAAAATTATAATTTTTGAGTAGAAATCATCTTTAATTTTGCAAAAATTACCATTTTAAAGCAAAAATGATCTTTTTTAAGGCCAAAACGATCTTTCATTTTAAATAAAAATTATTATTTTTGAGAAAAAATGATCTTTTTTCTAACAAAATTGATCTTTTTTAAGGCGAAAATCATCTTCTATTCAGCAAAAATTATCATTTTCAAGCAAAACGATCTTTCATTTTAAAAAAAAATAATAATTTTTGAGAAGAAATCATCTTTAATTTTGCAAAAATTACCATTTTCAAGCAAAAATGATCTTTTTTAAGGCCAAAACGATCTTTCATTTTTAAAAAAAATTATAATTTTTGAGAAGAAATCATCTTTAATTTTGCAAAAATTACCATTTTCAAGCAAAAATGATCTTTTTTAAGGCTAAAACGATCTTTCATTTTTAAAAAAAAATTATAATTTTTGAGAAGAAATCATCTTTAATTTTGCAAAAATTACCATTTTCAAGCAAAAATGATCTTTCATTTTTAAAAAAAATTATAATTTTTGAGAAGAAATCATCTTTAATTTTGCAAAAATTACCATTTTCAAGCAAAAATGATCTTTTTAAGGCCAAAACGATCTTTCATTTTTAAAAAAAATTAAAATTTTTGAGAAGAAATCATCTTTAATTTTGCAAAAATTACATTTTCAAGCAAAAATGATCTTTTTTAAGGCTAAAACGATCTTTCATTTTTAAAAAAAATTATAATTTTTGAGAAGAAATCATCTTTAATTTTGCAAAAATTACCATTTTCAAGCAAAAATGATCTTTCATTTTTAAAAAAATTATAATTTTTGAGAAGAAATCCATTTTAATTCTGCAAAAATTACCATTTTCAAGCAAAAATGATCTTTTTTAAGGCTAAAACGATCTTTCATTTTTAAAAAAAATTATAATTTTTGAGAAAAAATGATCTTTTTTAAGGTAAAAACGATCTTTCATTTCTAAAGAAATTATAATTTTTGAGTAGAAATCATCTTTAATTTTGCAAAAATTACCATTTTCAAGCAAAAATGATCTTTTTTAAGGCCAAAACGATCTTTCATTTCTAAAGAAAATTATAATTTTTGAGTAGAAATCATCTTTAATTTTGCAAAAATTACCATTTTCAAGCAAAAATGATCTTTTTTAAGGCCAAAACGATCTTTCATTTTTAAAAAAAAATTATAATTTTTGAGAACAAATCATCTTTAATTTTGCAAAAATTACCATTTTCAAGCAAAAATGATCTTTTTTAAGGCCAAAACGATCTTTCATTTAAAAAAAAAAATTATAATTTTTGAGAAGAAATCATCTTTAATTTTGCAAAAATAACCATTTTCAAGCAAAAATGATCTTTTTTAAGGCCAAAACGATCTTTCATTTAAAAAAAAATTATAATTTTGAGTAGAAATCATCTTTAATTTTGCAAAAATTACCATTTTCAAGCAAAAATGATCTTTTTTAAGGCCAAAACGATCTTTCATTTTAAAAAAAATTATAATTTTTGAGAACAAATCATCTTTAATTTTGCAAAAATTACCATTTTCAAGCAAAAATGATCTTTTTTAAGGCCAAAACGATCTTTCATTTTTAAAAAAAATTATAATTTTTGAGAACAAATCATCTTTAATTTTGCAAAAATTACCATTTTCAAGCAAAAATGATCTTTTTTAAGGCCAAAACGATCTTTCATTTTAAAAAAAATTATAATTTTTGAGAAGAAATCATCTTTAATTTTGCAAAAATTATCATTTTCAAGCAAAAACGATCTTTCATTTTAAAAAAAAATAATAATTTTTGAGAAGAAATCATCTTTAATTTTGCAAAAATTACCATTTTCAAGCAAAAATGATCTTTTTTAAGGCCAAAACGATCTTTCATTTTTAAAAAAAATTATAATTTTTGAGAAGAAATCATCTTTAATTTTGCAAAAATTACCATTTTCAAGCAAAAATGATCTTTCATTTTAAAAAAATTATAATTTTTGAGAAGAAATCATCTTTAATTTTGCAAAAATTACCATTTTCAAGCAAAAATGATCTTTTTTAAGGCCAAAACGATCTTTCATTTAAAAAAAAAAATTATAATTTTTGAGAAGAAATCATCTTTAATTTTGCAAAAATTACCATTTTCAAGCAAAAATGATCTTTTTTAAGGCCTAAACGATCTTTCATTTAAAAAAAAATTATTATTTTTGAGAAGAAATCATCTTTAATTTTGCAAAAATTACCATTTTCAAGCAAAAATGATCTTTTTTAATGCCAAAACGATCTTTCATTTTAAATAAAAATTATAATTTTTGAGAAAAAATGATCTTTTTTCGAACAAAATTGATCTTTTTTAAGGCGAAAATCATCTTCTATTCAGCAAAAATTATCATTTTCAAGCAAAGTACTTTCATTTTTAAAAAAAATTATAATTTTTGAGAATAACTGATCTTTTTTAAGACAGAAACGATCTTTCATTTTTAAAAAAAATTATAATTTTTGAGTAGAAATCATCTTTAATTTTGCAAAAATTACCATTTTAAAGCAAAAATGATCTTTTTTAAGGCCAAAACGATCTTTCATTTTAAATAAAAATTATTATTTTTGAGAAAAAATGATCTTTTTTCTAACAAAATTGATCTTTTTTAAGGCGAAAATCATCTTCTATTCAGCAAAAATTATCATTTTCAAGCAAAAATGATCTTTTTTAAGGCCAAAACGATCTTTCATTTTTAAAAAAAAATTATAATTTTTGAGAAGAAATCATCTTTAATTTTGCAAAAATTACCATTTTCAAGCAAAAATGATCTTTTTTAAGGCCAAAACGATCTTTCATTTAAAAAAAAAAATTATAATTTTTGAGAAAATATCATCTTTAATTTTGCAAAAATTATCATTTTCAAGCAAAAACGATCTTTCATTTTAAAAAAAAATTATAATTTTTGAGAAGAAATCATCTATAATTTTGCAAAAATAACCATTTTCAAGCAAAAATGATCTTTTTTAAGGCCAAAACGATCTTTCATTTAAAAAAAAAATTATAATTTTTGAGTAGAAATCATCTTTAATTTTGCAAAAATTACCATTTTCAAGCAAAAATGACCTTTTTAAGGCCAAAACGATCTTTCATTTTTAAAAAAAATTATAATTTTTGAGAACAAATCATCTTTAATTTTGCAAAAATTACCATTTTCAAGCAAAAATGATCTTTTTTAAGGCCAAAACGATCTTTCATTTTTAAAAAAAAATTATAATTTTTGAGAAGAAATCATCTTTAATTTTGCAAAAATTACCATTTTCAAGCAAAAATGATCTTTTTTAAGGCCAAAACGATCTTTCATTTAAAAAAAAAAATTATAATTTTTGAGAAGAAATCATCTTTAATTTTGCAAAAATTATCATTTTCAAGCAAAAACGATCTTTCATTTTAAAAAAAAATAATAATTTTTGAGATAAATCATCTTTAATTTTGCAAAAATTACCATTTTCAAGCAAAAATGATCTTTTTTAAGGCCAAAACGATCTTTCATTATTAAAAAAAATTATAATTTTTGAGAAGAAATCATCTTTAATTTTGCAAAAATTACCATTTTCAAGCAAAAATGATCTTTCATTTTTAAAAAAAATTATAATTTTTGAGAAGAAATCATCTTTAATTTTGCAAAAATTACCATTTTCAAGCAAGAATGATCTTTTTTAAGGCCAAAACGATCTTTCATTTTTAAAAAAAATTATAATTTTTGAGAAGAAATCATCTTTAATTTTGCAAAAATTACATTTTCAAGCAAAAATGATCTTTTTTAAGGCTAAAACGATCTTTCATTTTTAAAAAAAATTATAATTTTTGAGAAGAAATCATCTTTAATTTTGCAAAAATTACCATTTTCAAGCAAAAATGATCTTTCATTTTTAAAAAAAATTATAATTTTTGAGAAGAAATCCATTTTAATTCTGCAAAAATTACCATTTTCAAGCAAAAATGATCTTTTTTAAGGCTAAAACGATCTTTCATTTTTAAAAAAAATTATAATTTTTGAGAAAAAATGATCTTTTTTAAGGTAAAAACGATCTTTCATTTCTAAAGAAAATTATAATTTTTGAGTAGAAATCATCTTTAATTTTGCAAAAATTATCATTTTCAAGCAAAAACGATCTTTCATTTTAAAAAAAAATAATAATTTTTGAGAAGAAATCATCTTTAATTTTGCAAAAATTACCATTTTTAAGCAAAAATGATCTTTTTTAAGGCCAAAACGATCTTTCATTTTTAAAAAAAATTATAATTTTTGAGAAGAAATCATCTTTAATTTTGCAAAAATTACCATTTTCAAGCAAAAATGATCTTTCATTTTTAAAAAAAATTATAATTTTTGAGAAGAAATCATCTTTAATTTTGCAAAAATTACCATTTTCAAGCAAAAATGATCTTTTTTAAGGCCAAAACGATCTTTCATTTTTAAAAAAAATTATAATTTTTGAGAAGAAATCATCTTTAATTTTGCAAAAATTACATTTTCAAGCAAAAATGATCTTTTTTAAGGCTAAAACGATCTTTCATTTTTAAAAAAAATTATAATTTTTGAGAAGAAATCATCTATAATTTTGCAAAAATTACCATTTTCAAGCAAAAATGATCTTTCATTTTTAAAAAAAATTATAA
Source organism: Brachionus asplanchnoidis (assembly GCA_025491095.1). Taxonomy (NCBI): domain Eukaryota; kingdom Metazoa; phylum Rotifera; class Eurotatoria; order Ploima; family Brachionidae; genus Brachionus; species Brachionus asplanchnoidis. Next base: position 28,894 of record JAILYF010000212.1, read on the forward strand.
TTTTTGAGAAGAAATCCATTTTAATTCTGCAAAAATTACCATTTTCAAGCAAAAATGATCTTTTTTAAGGCTAAAACGATCTTTCATTTTTAAAAAAAATTATAATTTTTGAGAAGAAATCATCTTTAATTTTGCAAAAATTACCATTTTCAAGCAAAAATGATCTTTTTTAAGGCCAAAACGATCTTTCATTTTTAAAAAAAATTATAATTTTTGAGAAGAAATCATCTTTAATTTTGCAAAAATTACCATTTTCAAGCAAAAATGATCTTTTTTAAGGCCAAAAACGATCTTTCATTTAAAAAAAAAAAATTATAATTTTTGAGAAGAAATCATCTTTAATTTTGCAAAAATTATCATTTTCAAGCAAAAACGATCTTTCATTTTAAAAAAAAATTATAATTTTTGAGAAGAAATCATCTATAATTTTGCAAAAATTACCATTTTCAAGCAAAAACGATCTTTCATTTTTAAAAAAAATTATAATTTTTGAGAAGAAATCATCTTTAATTTTGCAAAAATTACCATTTTCAAGCAAAAACGATCTTTCATTTTTAAAAAAAATTATAATTTTTGAGAAGAAATCATCTTTAATTTTGCAAAAATTACCATTTTCAAGCAAAAATGATCTTTTTTAAGGCCAAAACGATCTTTCATTTAAAAAAAAAAATTATAATTTTTGAGAAGAAATCATCTTTAATTTTGCAAAAATTACCATTTTCAAGCAAAAATGATCTTTTTTAAGGCCAAAACGATCTTTCATTTTTAAAAAAAAATTATAATTTTTGAGAAGAAATCATCTTTAATTTTGCAAAAATTACCATTTTCAAGCAAAAACGATCTTTCATTTTTAAAAAAAATTATAATTTTTGAGAAGAAATCATCTTTAATTTTGCAAAAATTACCATTTTCAAGCAAAAATGATCTTTTTTAAGGCAAAAACGATCTTTCATTTTTAAAAAAAATTATAATTTTTGAGAAGAAATCATCTTTAATTTAGCAAAAATTACCATTTTCAAGCAAAAATGATCTTTTTTAATGCCAAAACGATCTTTCATTTTAAATAAAAATTATAATTTTTGAGAAAAAATGATCTTTTTTAAGGCGAAAATCATCTTCTATTCAGCAAAAATTATCATTTTCAAGCAAAGTACTTTCATTTTTAAAAAAAATTATAATTTTTGAGAATAACTGATCTTTTTTAAGGCAGAAACGATCTTTCATTTTTAAAAAAAATTATAATTTTTGAGTAGAAATCATCTTTAATTTTGCAAAAATTACCATTTTAAAGCAAAAATGATCTTTTTTAAGGCCAAAACGATCTTTCATTTTAAATAAAAATTATTATTTTTGAGAAAAAATGATCTTTTTTCTAACAAAATTGATCTTTTTTAAGGCGAAAATCATCTTCTATTCAGCAAAAATTATCATTTTCAAGCAAAAACGATCTTTTTTAAGGCCAAAACGATCTTTCATTTTTAAAAAAAATTATAATTTTTGAGAAGAAATCATCTTAAATTTTGCAAAAATTACCATATTCAAGCAAAAATGATCTTTTTTAAGGCCAAAACGATCTTTCATTTTTAAAAAAAATTATAATTTTTGAGAAGAAATCATCTTTAATTTTGCAAAAATTACCATTTTCAAGCAAAAATGATCTTTCATTTTTAAAAAAAATTATAATTTTTGAGAAGAAATCCATTTAATTCTGCAAAAATTACCATTTTCAAGCAAAAATGATCTTTTTTAAGGCTAAAACGATCTTTCATTTTAAAAAAAAATTATAATTTTTGAGAAAAAATGATCTTTTTTAAGGTAAAAACGATCTTTCATTTCTAAAGAAAATTATAATTTTTGAGTAGAAATCATCTTTAATTTTGCAAAAATTACCATTTTCAAGCAAAAATGATCTTTCATTTTTAAAAAAAATTATAATTTTTGAGAAGAAATCCATTTTAATTCTGCAAAAATTACCATTTTCAAGCAAAAATGATCTTTTTAAGGCCAAAACGATCTTTCATTTTTAAAAAAAATTGTAATTTTTGAGAAGAAATCATCTTTAATTTTGCAAAAATTACCATTTTCAAGCAAAAATGATCTTTTTTAAGGCCAAAACGATCTTTCATTTTAAATAAAAATTATTATTTTTGAGAAAAAATGATCTTTTTTCTAACAAAATTGATCTTTTTTAAGGCGAAAATCATCTTCTATTCAGCAAAAATTATCATTTTCAAGCAAAAATGATCTTTTTTAAGGCCAAAACGATCTTTCATTTTTAAAAAAAATTATAATTTTTGAGAAGAAATCATCTTTAATTTTGCAAAAATTACATTTTCAAGCAAAAATGATCTTTTTTAAGGCTAAAACGATCTTTCATTTTTAAAAAAAATTATAATTTTGAGAAGAAATCATCTTTAATTTTGCAAAAATTACCATTTTCAAGCAAAAATGATCTTTCATTTTTAAAAAAAATTATAATTTTTGAGAAGAAATCCATTTTAATTCTGCAAAAATTACCATTTTCAAGCAAAAATGATCTTTTTTAAGGCTAAAACGATCTTTCATTTTAAAAAAAAAATTATAATTTTTGAGAAAAAATGATCTTTTTTAAGGTAAAAACGATCTTTCATTTCTAAAGAAAATTATAATTTTTGAGTAGAAATCATCTTTAATTTTGCAAAAATTACCATTTTCAAGCAAAAATGATCTTTTTTAAGGCCAAAACGATCTTTCATTTTTAAAAAAAATTATAATTTTTGAGAACAAATCATCTTTAATTTTGCAAAAATTACCATTTTCAAGCAAAAATGATCTTTTTTAAGGCCAAAACGATCTTTCATTTTTAAAAAAAATTGTAATTTTTGAGAAGAAATCATCTTTAATTTTGCAAAAATTACCATTTTCAAGCAAAAATGATCTTTCATTTTTAAAAAAAATTATAATTTTTGAGAAGAAATCATCTTTAATTTTGCAAAAATTACCATTTTCAAGCAAAAATGATCTTTTTTAAGGCCAAAACGATCTTTCATTTTTAAAAAAAATTATAATTTTTGAGAAAAAATGATCTTTTTTAAGGTAAAAACGATCTTTCATTTCTAAAGAAAATTATAATTTTTGAGTAGAAATCATCTTTAATTTTGCAAAAATTACCATTTTCAAGCAAAAATGATCTTTTTTAAGGCCAAAACGATCTTTCATTTTAAAAAAAATTATAATTTTTGAGAACAAATCATCTTTAATTTTGCAAAAATTACCATTTTCAAGCAAAAATGATCTTTTTTAAGGCCAAAACGATCTTTCATTTTTAAAAAAAATTGTAATTTTTGAGAAGAAATCATCTTTAATTTTGCAAAAATTACCATTTTCAAGCAAAAATGATCTTTCATTTTTAAAAAAAATTATAATTTTTGAGAAGAAATCATCTATAATTTTGCAAAAATTACCATTTTCAAGCAAAAATGATCTTTTTTAAGGTAAAAACGATCTTTCATTTCTAAAAAAAATTATAATTTTTGAGTAGAAATCATCTTTAATTTTGCAAAAATTACCATTTTCAAGCAAAAATGAGCTTTCATTTTTAAAAAAAATTATAATTTTTGAGAAGAAATCATCTTTAATTTTGCAAAAATTACCATTTTCAAGCAAAAATGATCTTTTTTAAGGCCAAAACGATCTTTCATTTTTAAAAAAAATTATAATTTTTGAGAAAAAATGATCTTTTTTAAGGTAAAAACGATCTTTCATTTCTAAAGAAAATTATAATTTTTGAGTAGAAATCATCTTTAATTTTGCAAAAATTACCATTTTCAAGCAAAAATGATCTTTTTTAAGGCCAAAACGATCTTTCATTTTTAAAAAAAATTATAATTTTTGAGAAGAAATCATCTTTAATTTTGCAAAAATTACCATTTTCAAGCAAAAATGATCTTTTTTAAGGCTAAAACGATCTTTCATTTTTAAAAAAAATTAAAATTTTTGAGAAAAAATGATCTTTTTTAAGGCCAAAACGATCTTTCATTTTTAAAAAAAATTATAATTTTTGAGAAGAAATCATCTTTAATTTTGCAAAAATTACCATTTTCAAGCAAAAATGATCTTTTTTAAGGCCAAAACGATCTTTCATTTTTAAAAAAAAATTATAATTTTTGAGAAGAAATCATCTTTAATTTTGCAAAAATTACCATTTTCAAGCAAAAATGATCTTTTTTAAGGCCAAAACGATCTTTCATTTTTAAAAAAAATTATAATTTTTGAGAAGAAATCATCTTTAATTTTGCAAAAAATTACCATTTTAAAGCAAAAATGATCTTTCATTTTTAAAAAAAATTATAATTTTTGAGAGGAAATCATCTTTAATTTTGCAAAAATTACCATTTTCAAGCAAAAATGATCTTTTTTAAGGCCAAAACGATCTTTCATTTTTAAAAAAAATTATAATTTTTGAGAAGAAATCATCTTTAATTTTGCAAAAATTACCATTTTCAAGCAAAAATGATCTTTTTTAAGGCCAAAACGATCTTTCATTTTTAAAAAAAATTATAATTTTTGAGAAGAAATCATCTATAATTTTGCAAAAATTACCATTTTCAAGCAAAAATGATCTTTTTTAAGGTAAAAACGATCTTTCATTTTTAAAAAAAATTATAATTTTTGAGAAGAAATCATCTTTAATTTTGCAAAAATTACCATTTTCAAGCAAAAATGATCTTTTTTAAGGCCAAAACGATCTTTCATTTTTAAAAAAAATTATAATTTTTGAGAAGAAATCATTTTTAATTTTGCAAAAATTACCATTTTCAAGCAAAAATGATCTTTTTTAAGGCTAAAACGATCTTTCATTTTTAAAAAAAATTATAATTTTTGAGAAAAAAAGATCTTTTTTAAGGCCAAAACGATCTTTCATTTTTAAAAAAAATTATAATTTTTGAGAAGAAATCATCTTTAATTTTGCAAAAATTACCATTTTCAAGCAAAAATGATCTTTTTTAAGGCCAAAACGATCTTTCATTTTTAAAAAAAATTATAATTTTTGAGAAGAAATCATCTTTAATTTTGCAAAAAATTACCATTTTAAAGCAAAAATGATCTTTCATTTTTAAAAAAAATTATAATTTTTGAGAAGAAATCATCTTTAATTTTGCAAAAATTACCATTTTCAAGCAAAAATGATCTTTTTTAAGGCCAAAACGATCTTTCATTTTTAAAAAAAATTATAATTTTTGAGAAGAAATCATTTTTAATTTTGCAAAAATTACCATTTTCAAGCAAAAATGATCTTTTTAAGGCTAAAACGATCTTTCATTTTTAAAAAAAATTATAATTTTTGAGAAAAAAAGATCTTTTTTAAGGCCAAAACGATCTTTCATTTTTAAAAAAAATTATAATTTTTGAGAAGAAATCATCTTTAATTTTGCAAAAATTACCATTTTCAAGCAAAAATGATCTTTTTTAAGGCCAAAACGATCTTTCATTTTTAAAAAAAATTATAATTTTTGAGAAGAAATCATCTTTAATTTTGCAAAAAATTACCATTTTAAAGCAAAAATGATCTTTCATTTTTAAAAAAAATTATAATTTTTGAGAAGAAATCATCTTTAATTTTGCAAAAATTACCATTTTCAAGCAAAAATGATCTTTTTAAGGCCAAAACGATCTTTCATTTTTAAAAAAAATTATAATTTTTGAGAAGAAATCATCTTTAATTTTGCAAAAATTACCATTTTCAAGCAAAAATGATCTTTCATTTTTAAAGAAAAATTATAATTTTTGAGAAGAAATCATCTTTAATTTTGCAAAAATTACCATTTTCAAGCAAAAACGATCTTTCATTTTTAAAAAAAATTATAATTTTTGAGAAGAAATCATCTTTAATTTTGCAAAAATTACCATTTTCAAGCAAAAATGATCTTTTTTAAGGCAAAAACGATCTTTCATTTTTAAAAAAAATTATAATATTTGAGAAGAAATCATCTTTTTTCTAACAAAATTGATCTTTTTTAAGGCGAAAATCATCTTCTATTCAGCAAAAATTATCATTTTCAAGCAAAAACGATCTTTTTTAAGGCCAAAACGATCTTTCATTTTTAAAAAAAATTATAATTTTTGAGAAGAAATCATCTTTAATTTTGCAAAAATTACATTTTCAAGCAAAAATGATCTTTTTTAAGGCTAAAACGATCTTTCATTTTTAAAAAAAATTATAATTTTTGAGAAGAAATCATCTTTAATTTTGCAAAAATTACCATTTTCAAGCAAAAATGATCTTTCATTTTTAAAAAAAATTATAATTTTTGAGAAGAAATCCATTTTAATTCTGCAAAAATTACCATTTTCAAGCAAAAATGATCTTTTTTAAGGCTAAAACGATCTTTCATTTTTAAAAAAAATTATAATTTTTGAGAAAAAATGATCTTTTTTAAGGTAAAAACGATCTTTCATTTCTAAAGAATATTATAATTTTTGAGTAGAAATCATCTTTAATTTTGCAAAAATTACCATTTTCAAGCAAAAATGATCTTTTTTAAGGCCAAAACGATCTTTCATTTTTAAAAAAAATTATAATTTTTGAGAACAAATCATCTTTAATTTTGCAAAAATTACCATTTTCAAGCAAAAATGATATTTTTTAAGGCCAAAACGATCTTTCATTTTTAAAAAAAATTGTAATTTTTGAGAAGAAATCATCTTTAATTTTGCAAAAATTACCATTTTCAAGCAAAAATGATCTTTCATTTTTAAAAAAAATTATAATTTTTGAGAAGAAATCATCTTTAATTTTGCAAAAATTACCATTTTCAAGCAAAAATGATCTTTTTAAGGCCAAAACGATCTTTCATTTTTAAAAAAAATTATAATTTTGAGAACAAATCATCTTTAATTTTGCAAAAATTACCATTTTCAAGCAAAAATGATATTTTTTAAGGCCAAAACGATCTTTCATTTTTAAAAAAAATTGTAATTTTGAGAAGAAATCATTTTTAATTTTGCAAAAATTACCATTTTCAAGCAAAAATGATCATAATTAAGTCCAAAACTATCTTTCATTTTTAAAAAAAATTATAATTTTTGAGAAGAAATCATCATTAATTTTGCAAAAATTACCATTTTCAAGCAAAAAACGATCTTTCATTTTTAAAAAAAATTATAATTTTTGAGAACAAATCATCTTTAATTTTGCAAAAATTACCATTTTCAAGCAAAAATGATATTTTTTAAGGCCAAAACGATCTTTCATTTTTAAAAAAAAATTATAATTTTTGAGAAGAAATCATTTTTAATTTTGCAAAAATTACCATTTTCAAGCAAAAATGATCTTTTTTAAGGCTAAAACGATCTTTCATTTTTAAAAAAAATTATAATTTTTGAGAAGAAATCATCTTTAATTTTGCAAAAATTACCATTTTCAAGCAAAAACGATCTTTCATTTTTAAAAAAAATTATAATTTTTGAGAACAAATCATCTTTAATTTTGCAAAAATTACCATTTTCAAGCAAAAATGATATTTTTTAAGGCCAAAACGATCTTTCATTTTTAAAAAAAATTGTAATTTTTGAGAAGAAATCATTTTTAATTTTGCAAAAATTACCATTTTCAAGCAAAAATGATCTTTTTTAAGGCTAAAACGATCTTTCATTTTTAAAAAAAATTATAATTTTTGAGAAGAAATCATCTTTAATTTTGCAAAAATTACCATTTTCAAGCAAAAACGATCTTTCATTTTTAAAAAAAATTATAATTTTTGAGAAGAAATCATCTTTAATTTTGCAAAAATTACCATTTTCAAGCAAAAATGATCTTTCATTTTTAAAAAAAATTATAATTTTTGAGAAGAAATCCATTTTAATTCTGCAAAAATTACCATTTTCAAGCAAAAATGATCTTTTTTAAGGCTAAAACGATCTTTCATTTTTAAAAAAAATTGTAATTTTTGAGAAGAAATCATCTTTAATTTTGCAAAAATTACCATTTTCAAGCAAAAATGATCTTTCATTTTTAAAAAAAATTATAATTTTTGAGAAGAAATCATCTTTAATTTTGCAAAAATTACCATTTTCAAGCAAAAATGATCTTTTTTAAGGCCAAAACGATCTTTCATTTTTAAAAAAAATTATAATTTTTGAGAAGAAATCATCTATAATTTTGCAAAAATTACCATTTTCAAGCAAAAATGATCTTTTTTAAGGTAAAAACGATCTTTCATTTTTAAAAAAAATTATAATTTTTGAGAAGAAATCATCTTTAATTTTGCAAAAATTACCATTTTCAAGCAAAAATGAGCTTTCATTTTTAAAAAAAAATTATAATTTTTGAGAAGAAATCCATTTTAATTCTGCAAAAATTACCATTTTCAAGCAAAAATGATCTTTTTTAAGGCTAAAACGATCTTTCATTTTAAAAAAAATTATAATTTTTGAGAAAAAATGATCTTTTTAAGGCCAAAACGATCTTTCATTTTTAAAAAAAATTATAATTTTTGAGAACAAATCATCTTTAATTTTGCAAAAATTACCATTTTCAAGCAAAAATGATATTTTTTAAGGCCAAAACGATCTTTCATTTTTAAAAAAAATTGTAATTTTTGAGAAGAAATCATCTTTAATTTTGCAAAAATTACCATTTTCAAGCAAAAATGATCTTTCATTTTTAAAAAAAATTATAATTTTTGAGAAGAAATCATCTTTAATTTTGCAAAAATTACCATTTTCAAGCAAAAATGATCTTTTTAAGGCCAAAACGATCTTTCATTTTTAAAAAAAATTATAATTTTTGAGAACAAATCATCTTTAATTTTGCAAAAATTACCATTTTCAAGCAAAAATGATATTTTTTAAGGCCAAAACGATCTTTCATTTTTAAAAAAAATTGTAATTTTTGAGAAGAAATCATTTTTAATTTTGCAAAAATTACCATTTTCAAGCAAAAATGATCTTTTTTAAGGCTAAAACGATCTTTCATTTTTAAAAAAAATTATAATTTTTGAGAAGAAATCATCTTTAATTTTGCAAAAATTACCATTTTCAAGCAAAAATGATCTTTCATTTTTAAAAAAAATTATAATTTTTGAGAAGAAATCATTTTTAATTTTGCAAAAATTACCATTTTCAAGCAAAAATGATCTTTTTTAAGGCTAAAACGATCTTTCATTTTTAAAAAAAATTATAATTTTTGAGAAGAAATCATCTTTAATTTTGCAAAAATTACCATTTTCAAGCAAAAACGATCTTTCATTTTTAAAAAAAAATTATAATTTTTGAGAAGAAATCATCTTTAATTTTGCAAAAAATTACCATTTTCAAGCAAAAATGATCTTTCATTTTTAAAAAAAATTATAATTTTTGAGAAGAAATCATCTTTAATTTTGCAAAAATTACCATTTTCAAGCAAAAATGATCTTTTTTAAGGCCAAAACGATCTTTCATTTTTAAAAAAAATTATAATTTTTGAGAAGAAATCATCTTTAATTTTGCAAAAATTACCATTTTCAAGCAAAAATGATCTTTTTTAAGGCCAAAACGATCTTTCATTTTTAAAAAAAATTATAATTTTTGAGAAGAAATCATCTTTAATTTTGCAAAAATTACCATTTTCAAGCAAAAATGATCTTTCATTTTTAAAGAAAAATTATAATTTTTGAGAAGAAATCATCTTTAATTTTGCAAAAATTACCATTTTCAAGCAAAAACGATCTTTCATTTTTAAAAAAAATTATAATTTTTGAGAAGAAATCATCTATAATTTTGCAAAAATTAGCATTTTCAAGCAAAAATGATCTTTTTTAAGGTAAAAACGATCTTTCATTTCTAAAAAAAATTATAATTTTTGAGTAGAAATCATCTTTAATTTTGCAAAAATTACCATTTTCAAGCAAAAATGATCTTTCATTTTTAAAGAAAAATTATAATTTTTGAGAAGAAATCATCTTTAATTTTGCAAAAATTACCATTTTCAAGCAAAAACGATCTTTCATTTTTAAAAAAAATTATAATTTTAGAGAAGAAATCATCTTTAATTTTGCAAAAATTACCATTTTCAAGCAAAAATGATCTTTTTTAAGGCAAAAACGATCTTTCATTTTTAAAAAAAAATTATAATTTTTGAGAAGAAATCATCTTTAATTTTGCAAAAATTACCATTTTCAAGCAAAAATGATCTTTTTTAAGGCCAAAACGATCTTTCATTTTAAAAAAAAATTATTATTTTTGAGAAGAAATCATCTTTAATTTTGCAAAAATTACCATTTTCAAGCAAAAATGATCTTTTTTAATGCCAAAACGATCTTTCATTTTAAAAAAAAATTATTATTTTTGAGAAGAAATCATCTTTTTTCGAACAAAATTGATCTTTTTTAAGGCGAAAATCATCTTCTATTCAGCAAAAATTATCATTTTCAAGCAAAAACGATCTTTCATTTTTAAAAAAAATTATAATTTTTGAGAAGAAATCATCTTTTTTCGAACAAAATTGATCTTTTTTAAGGCGAAAATCATCTTCTATTCAGCAAAAATTATCATTTTCAAGCAAAGTACTTTCATTTTTAAAAAAAATTATAATTTTTGAGAATAACTGATCTTTTTTAAGGCAGAAACGATCTTTCATTTTTAAAAAAAAATTATAATTTTTGAGAAGAAATCATCTTTAATTTTGCAAAAATTACCATTTTCAAGCAAAAACGATCTTTCATTTTTAAAAAAAATTATAATTTTTGAGAAGAAATCATCTTTAATTTTGCAAAAATTACCATTTTCAAGCAAAAATGATCTTTTTTAAGGCCAAAACGATCTTTCATTTTTAAAAAAAATTATAATTTTTGAGAAAAAATGATCTTTTTTAAGGTAAAAACGATCTTTCATTTCTAAAGAAAATTATAATTTTGAGTAGAAATCATCTTTAATTTTGCAAAAATTACCATTTTCAAGCAAAAATGATCTTTTTTAAGGCCAAAACGATCTTTCATTTTTAAAAAAAATTATAATTTTGAGAACAAATCATCTTTAATTTTGCAAAAATTACCATTTTCAAGCAAAAATGATCTTTTTTAAGGCCAAAACGATCTTTCATTTTTAAAAAAAATTGTAATTTTTGAGAAGAAATCATCTTTAATTTTGCAAAAATTACCATTTTCAAGCAAAAATGATCTTTCATTTTTAAAAAAAATTATAATTTTTGAGAAGAAATCATCTATAATTTTGCAAAAATTACCATTTTCAAGCAAAAATGATCTTTTTTAAGGTAAAAACGATCTTTCATTTCTAAAAAAAATTATAATTTTTGAGTAGAAATCATCTTTAATTTTGCAAAAATTACCATTTTCAAGCAAAAATGATCTTTTTTAAGGCCAAAACGATCTTTCATTTTTAAAAAAAATTATAATTTTTGAGAAGAAATCATCTATAATTTTGCAAAAATTACCATTTTCAAGCAAAAATGATCTTTTTTAAGGTAAAAACGATCTTTCATTTCTAAAAAAAATTATAATTTTTGAGAAGAAATCATCTTTAATTTTGCAAAAATTACCATTTTCAAGCAAAAACGATCTTTCATTTTTAAAAAAAATTATAATTTTAGAGAAGAAATCATCTTTAATTTTGCAAAAATTACCATTTTCAAGCAAAAATGATCTTTTTTAAGGCTAAAACGATCTTTCATTTTTAAAAAAAATTAAAATTTTTGAGAAAAAATGATCTTTTTTAAGGCCAAAACGATCTTTCATTTTTAAAAAAAATTATAATTTTTGAGAAGAAATCATCTTTAATTTTGCAAAAATTACCATTTTCAAGCAAAAATGATCTTTTTTAAGGCCAAAACGATCTTTCATTTTTAAAAAAAATTATAATTTTTGAGAAGAAATCATTTTTAATTTAGCAAAAATTACCATTTTCAAGCAAAAATGATCTTTTTTAAGGCTAAAACGATCTTTCATTTTTAAAAAAAAATTATAATTTTTGAGAAGAAATCATCTTTAATTTTGCAAAAATTACCATTTTCAAGCAAAAACGATCTTTCATTTTTAAAAAAAATTATAATTTTTGAGAAGAAATCATCTTTAATTTTGCAAAAAATTACCATTTTCAAGCAAAAATGATCTTTCATTTTTAAAAAAAATTATAATTTTTGAGAAGAAATCATCTTTAATTTTGCAAAAATTACCATTTTCAAGCAAAAATGATCTTTTTTAAGGCCAAAACGATCTTTCATTTTTAAAAAAAATTATAATTTTTGAGAAGAAATCATCTATAATTTTGCAAAAATTACCATTTTCAAGCAAAAATGATCTTTTTAAGGTAAAAACGATCTTTCATTTCTAAAAAAAATTATAATTTTTGAGTAGAAATCATCTTTAATTTTGCAAAAATTACCATTTTCAAGCAAAATGAGCTTTCATTTTTAAAAAAAATTATAATTTTTGAGAAGAAATCATCTTTAATTTTGCAAAAATTACCATTTTCAAGCAAAAATGATCTTTTTTAAGGCTAAAACGATCTTTCATTTTTAAAAAAAATTAAAATTTTCAAGCAAAAATGATCTTTTTTAAGGCCAAAACGATCTTTCATTTTTAAAAAAAATTATAATTTTTGAGAAGAAATCATCTATAATTTTGCAAAAATTACCATTTTCAAGCAAAAATGATCTTTTTTAAGGTAAAAACGATCTTTCATTTCTAAAAAAAATTATAATTTTTGAGTAGAAATCATCTTTAATTTTGCAAAAATTACCATTTTCAAGCAAAAATGAGCTTTCATTTTTAAAAAAAATTATAATTTTTGAGAAGAAATCATCTTTAATTTTGCAAAAATTACCATTTTCAAGCAAAAATGATCTTTTTTAAGGCTAAAACGATCTTTCATTTTTAAAAAAAATTAAAATTTTGAGAAAAAATGATCTTTTTTAAGGCCAAAACGATCTTTCATTTTTAAAAAAAATTATAATTTTTGAGAAGAAATCATCTTTAATTTTGCAAAAATTACCATTTTCAAGCAAAAATGATCTTTTTTAAGGCCAAAACGATCTTTCATTTTTAAAAAAAATTATAATTTTTGAGAAGAAATCATTTTTAATTTTGCAAAAATTACCATTTTCAAGCAAAAATGATCTTTTTTAAGGCTAAAACGATCTTTCATTTTTAAAAAAAATTATAATTTTTGAGAAGAAATCATCTTTAATTTTGCAAAAATTACCATTTTCAAGCAAAAACGATCTTTCATTTTTAAAAAAAATTATAATTTTTGAGAAGAAATCATCTTTAATTTTGCAAAAAATTACCATTTTCAAGCAAAAATGATCTTTCATTTTTAAAAAAAATTATAATTTTTGAGAAGAAATCATCTTTAATTTTGCAAAAATTACCATTTTCAAGCAAAAATGATCTTTTTTAAGGCCAAAACGATCTTTCATTTTTAAAAAAAATTATAATTTTTGAGAAGAAATCATCTTTAATTTTGCAAAAATTACCATTTTCAAGCAAAATGATCTTTTTTAAGGCCAAAACGATCTTTCATTTTTAAAAAAAATTACAATTTTTGAGAAGAAATCATCTTTAATTTTGCAAAAATTACCATTTTCAAGCAAAAATGATCTTTCATTTTTAAAGAAAAATTATAATTTTTGAGAAGAAATCATCTTTAATTTTGCAAAAATTACCATTTTCAAGCAAAAATGATCTTTTTTAAGGCCAAAACGATCTTTCATTTTAAAAAAAAATTATTATTTTTGAGAAGAAATCATCTTTAATTTTGCAAAAATTACCATTTTCAAGCAAAAATGATCTTTCATTTTTAAAGAAAAATTATAATTTTTGAGAAGAAATCATCTTTAATTTTGCAAAAATTACCATTTTCAAGCAAAAACGATCTTTCATTTTTAAAAAAAATTATAATTTTAGAGAAGAAATCATCTTTAATTTTGCAAAAATTACCATTTTCAAGCAAAAATGATCTTTTTTAAGGCAAAAAACGATCTTTCATTTTTAAAAAAAATTATAATTTTTGAGAAGAAATCATCTTTAATTTTGCAAAAATTACCATTTTCAAGCAAAAATGATCTTTTTTAAGGCCAAAACGATCTTTCATTTTAAAAAAAAATTATTATTTTTGAGAAGAAATCATCTTTAATTTTGCAAAAATTACCATTTTCAAGCAAAAATGATCTTTTTTAATGCCAAAACGATCTTTCATTTTAAAAAAAAATTATAATTTTTGAGAAAAAATGATCTTTTTTCGAACAAAATTGATCTTTTTAAGGCGAAAATCATCTTCTATTCAGCAAAAATTATCATTTTCAAGCAAAGTACTTTCATTTTTAAAAAAAATTATAATTTTTGAGAATAACTGATCTTTTTTAAGGCAGAAACGATCTTTCATTTTTAAAAAAAATTATAATTTTTGAGTAGAAATCATCTTTAATTTTGCAAAAATTACCATTTTCAAGCAAAAATGATCTTTTTTAAGGCCAAAACGATCTTTCATTTTTAAAAAAAATTATAATTTTTGAGAAAAAATGATCTTTTTTCTAACAAAATTGATCTTTTTTAAGGCGAAAATCATCTTCTATTCAGCAAAAATTATCATTTTCAAGCAAAGTACTTTCATTTTTAAAAAAAATTATAATTTTTGAGAATAACTGATCTTTTTTAAGGCAGAAACGATCTTTCATTTTTAAAAAAAATTATAATTTTTGAGAAGAAATCATCTTTAATTTTGCAAAAATTACCATTTTCAAGCAAAAACGATCTTTCATTTTTAAAAAAAATTATAATTTTGAGAAGAAATCATCTTTAATTTTGCAAAAATTACCATTTTCAAGCAAAAATGATCTTTTTTAAGGCCAAAACGATCTTTCATTTTTAAAAAAAATTATAATTTTTGAGAAAAAATGATCTTTTTTAAGGTAAAAACGATCTTTCATTTCTAAAGAAAATTATAATTTTTGAGTAGAAATCATCTTTAATTTTGCAAAAATTACCATTTTCAAGCAAAAATGATCTTTTTTAAGGCCAAAACGATCTTTCATTTTTAAAAAAAATTATAATTTTTGAGAACAAATCATCTTTAATTTTGCAAAAATTACCATTTTCAAGCAAAAATGATCTTTTTTAAGGCCAAAACGATCTTTCATTTTTAAAAAAAATTGTAATTTTTGAGAAGAAATCATCTTTAATTTTGCAAAAATTACCATTTTCAAGCAAAAATGATCTTTCATTTTTAAAAAAAATTATAATTTTTGAGAAGAAATCATCTATAATTTTGCAAAAATTACCATTTTCAAGCAAAAATGATCTTTTTTAAGGTAAAAACGATCTTTCATTTCTAAAAAAAATTATAATTTTTGAGTAGAAATCATCTTTAATTTTGCAAAAATTACCATTTTCAAGCAAAAATGATCTTTTTTAAGGCCAAAACGATCTTTCATTTTTAAAAAAAATTATAATTTTTGAGAAGAAATCATCTTTAATTTTGCAAAAATTACCATTTTCAAGCAAAAATGATCTTTTTTAAGGCCAAAACGATCTTTCATTTTTAAAAAAAATTACAATTTTTGAGAAGAAATCATCTTTAATTTTGCAAAAATTACCATTTTCAAGCAAAAATGATCTTTCATTTTTAAAAAAAATTATAATTTTTGAGAAGAAATCATCTATAATTTTGCAAAAATTACCATTTTCAAGCAAAAATGATCTTTTTTAAGGTAAAAACGATCTTTCATTTCTAAAAAAAATTATAATTTTTGAGTAGAAATCATCTTTAATTTTGCAAAAATTACCATTTTCAAGCAAAAATGAGCTTTCATTTTTAAAAAAAATTATAATTTTTGAGAAGAAATCATCTTTAATTTTGCAAAAATTACCATTTTCAAGCAAAAATGATCTTTTTTAAGGCTAAAACGATCTTTCATTTTTAAAAAAAATTAAAATTTTTGAGAAAAAATGATCTTTTTTAAGGCCAAAACGATCTTTCATTTTTAAAAAAAATTATAATTTTTGAGAAGAAATCATCTTTAATTTTGCAAAAATTACCATTTTCAAGCAAAAATGATCTTTTTTAAGGCCAAAACGATCTTTCATTTTTAAAAAAAATTATAATTTTTGAGAAGAAATCATTTTTAATTTTGCAAAAATTACCATTTTCAAGCAAAAATGATCTTTTTTAAGGCTAAAACGATTTTTCATTTTTAAAAAAAATTATAATTTTTGAGAAGAAATCATCTTTAATTTTGCAAAAATTACCATTTTCAAGCAAAAACGATCTTTCATTTTTAAAAAAAATTATAATTTTTGAGAAGAAATCATCTTTAATTTTGCAAAAAATTACCATTTTCAAGCAAAAATGATCTTTCATTTTTAAAAAAAATTATAATTTTTGAGAAGAAATCATCTTTAATTTTGCAAAAATTACCATTTTCAAGCAAAAATGATCTTTTTTAAGGCCAAAACGATCTTTCATTTTTAAAAAAAATTATAATTTTTGAGAAGAAATCATCTATAATTTTGCAAAAATTACCATTTTCAAGCAAAAATGATCTTTTTTAAGGTAAAAACGATCTTTCATTTCTAAAAAAAATTATAATTTTTGAGTAGAAATCATCTTTAATTTTGCAAAAATTACCATTTTCAAGCAAAAATGAGCTTTCATTTTTAAAAAAAATTATAATTTTTGAGAAGAAATCATCTTTAATTTTGCAAAAATTACCATTTTCAAGCAAAAATGATCTTTTTTAAGGCTAAAACGATCTTTCATTTTTAAAAAAAATTAAAATTTTCAAGCAAAAATGATCTTTTTTAAGGCCAAAACGATCTTTCATTTTTAAAAAAAATTATAATTTTTGAGAAGAAATCATCTTTAATTTTGCAAAAATTACCATTTTCAAGCAAAAATGATCTTTTTTAAGGCCAAAACGATCTTTCATTTTTAAAAAAAATTATAATTTTTGAGAAGAAATCATCTTTAATTTTGCAAAAATTACCATTTTCAAGCAAAAATGATCTTTCATTTTTAAAGAAAAATTATAATTTTTGAGAAGAAATCATCTTTAATTTTGCAAAAATTACCATTTTCAAGCAAAAACGATCTTTCATTTTTAAAAAAAATTATAATTTTTGAGAAGAAATCATCTTTAATTTTGCAAAAATTACCATTTTCAAGCAAAAATGATCTTTTTTAAGGCCAAAACGATCTTTCATTTTAAAAAAAAATTATTATTTTTGAGAAGAAATCATCTTTAATTTTGCAAAAATTACCATTTTCAAGCAAAAATGATCTTTCATTTTTAAAGAAAAATTATAATTTTTGAGAAGAAATCATCTTTAATTTTGCAAAAATTACCATTTTCAAGCAAAAACGATCTTTCATTTTTAAAAAAAATTATAATTTTAGAGAAGAAATCATCTTTAATTTTGCAAAAATTACCATTTTCAAGCAAAAATGATCTTTTTTAAGGCAAAAACGATCTTTCATTTTTAAAAAAAATTATAATTTTTGAGAAGAAATCATCTTTAATTTTGCAAAAATTACCATTTTCAAGCAAAAATGATCTTTTTTAAGGCCAAAACGATCTTTCATTTTAAAAAAAAATTATTATTTTTGAGAAGAAATCATCTTTAATTTTGCAAAAATTACCATTTTCAAGCAAAAATGATCTTTTTTAATGCCAAAACGATCTTTCATTTTAAATAAAAATTATAATTTTTGAGAAAAAATGATCTTTTTTCGAACAAAATTGATCTTTTTTAAGGCGAAAATCATCTTCTATTCAGCAAAAATTATCATTTTCAAGCAAAGTACTTTCATTTTTAAATAAAAATTATAATTTTTGAGAATAACTGATCTTTTTTAAGGCAGAAACGATCTTTCATTTTTAAAAAAAATTATAATTTTTGAGTAGAAATCATCTTTAATTTTGCAAAAATTACCATTTTCAAGCAAAAATGATCTTTTTTAAGGCCAAAACGATCTTTCATTTTAAATAAAAATTATTATTTTTGAGAAAAAATGATCTTTTTTCTAACAAAATTGATCTTTTTTAAGGCGAAAATCATCTTCTATTCAGCAAAAATTATCATTTTCAAGCAAAAACGATCTTTCATTTTTAAAAAAAATTATAATTTTTGAGAAGAAATCATCTTTTTTCGAACAAAATTGATCTTTTTTAAGGCGAAAATCATCTTCTATTCAGCAAAAATTATCATTTTCAAGCAAAGTACTTTCATTTTTAAAAAAATTATAATTTTTGAAAATAACTGATCTTTTTTAAGGCAGAAACGATCTTTCATTTTTAAAAAAAATTATAATTTTTGAGAAAAAATGATCTTTTTTAAGGTAAAAACGATCTTTCATTTCTAAAGAAAATTATAATTTTTGAGTAGAAATCATCTTTAATTTTGCAAAAATTACCATTTTCAAGCAAAAATGATCTTTTTTAAGGCCAAAACGATCTTTCATTTTTAAAAAAAATTATAATTTTTGAGAACAAATCATCTTTAATTTTGCAAAAATTACCATTTTCAAGCAAAAATGATCTTTTTTAAGGCCAAAACGATCTTTCATTTTTAAAAAAAATTGTAATTTTTGAGAAGAAATCATCTTTAATTTTGCAAAAATTACCATTTTCAAGCAAAAATGATCTTTCATTTTTAAAAAAAATTATAATTTTTGAGAAGAAATCATCTTTAATTTTGCAAAAATTACCATTTTCAAGCAAAAATGATCTTTTTTAAGGCCAAAACGATCTTTCATTTTTAAAAAAAATTATAATTTTTGAGAAGAAATCATCTATAATTTTGCAAAAATTACCATTTTCAAGCAAAAATGATCTTTTTTAAGGTAAAAACGATCTTTCATTTCTAAAAAAAATTATAATTTTTGAGTAGAAATCATCTTTAATTTTGCAAAAATTACCATTTTCAAGCAAAAATGAGCTTTCATTTTTAAAAAAAATTATAATTTTTGAGAAGAAATCATCTTTAATTTTGCAAAAATTACCATTTTCAAGCAAAAATGATCTTTTTTAAGGCTAAAACGATCTTTCATTTTTAAAAAAAATTAAAATTTTTGAGAAAAAATGATCTTTTTTAAGGCCAAAACGATCTTTCATTTTTAAAAAAAATTATAATTTTTGAGAAGAAATCATCTTTAATTTTGCAAAAATTACCATTTTCAAGCAAAAATGATCTTTTTTAAGGCCAAAACGATCTTTCATTTTTAAAAAAAATTATAATTTTTGAGAAGAAATCATTTTTAATTTTGCAAAAATTACCATTTTCAAGCAAAAATGATCTTTTTTAAGGCTAAAACGATCTTTCATTTTTAAAAAAAATTATAATTTTTGAGAAGAAATCATCTTTAATTTTGCAAAAATTACCATTTTCAAGCAAAAACGATCTTTCATTTTTAAAAAAAATTATAATTTTTGAGAAGAAATCATCTTTAATTTTGCAAAAAATTACCATTTTCAAGCAAAAATGATCTTTCATTTTTAAAAAAAATTATAATTTTTGAGAAGAAATCATCTTTAATTTTGCAAAAATTACCATTTTCAAGCAAAAATGATCTTTTTTAAGGCCAAAACGATCTTTCATTTTTAAAAAAAATTATAATTTTTGAGAAGAAATCATCTTTAATTTTGCAAAAATTACCATTTTCAAGCAAAAATGATCTTTTTAAGGCCAAAACGATCTTTCATTTTTAAAAAAAATTATAATTTTTGAGAAGAAATCATCTTTAATTTTGCAAAAATTACCATTTTCAAGCAAAAATGATCTTTCATTTTTAAAGAAAAATTATAATTTTTGAGAAGAAATCATCTTTAATTTTGCAAAAATTACCATTTTCAAGCAAAAACGATCTTTCATTTTTAAAAAAAATGATAATTTTTGAGAAGAAATCATCTTTAATTTTGCAAAAATTACCATTTTCAAGCAAAAATGATCTTTCATTTTTAAAGAAAAATTATAATTTTTGAGAAGAAATCATCTTTAATTTTGCAAAAATTACCATTTTCAAGCAAAAACGATCTTTCATTTTTAAAAAAAATTATAATTTTAGAGAAGAAATCATCTTTAATTTTGCAAAAATTACCATTTTCAAGCAAAAATGATCTTTTTTAAGGCCAAAACGATCTTTCATTTTAAAAAAAAATTATTATTTTTGAGAAGAAATCATCTTTAATTTTGCAAAAATTACCATTTTCAAGCAAAAATGATCTTTTTTAATGCCAAAACGATCTTTCATTTTAAATAAAAATTATAATTTTTGAGAAAAAATGATCTTTTTTCGAACAAAATTGATCTTTTTTAAGGCGAAAATCATCTTCTATTCAGCAAAAATTATCATTTTCAAGCAAAGTACTTTCATTTTTAAAAAAAATTATAATTTTTGAGAATAACTGATCTTTTTTAAGGCAGAAACGATCTTTCATTTTTAAAAAAAATTATAATTTTTGAGTAGAAATCATCTTTAATTTTGCAAAAATTACCATTTTCAAGCAAAAATGATCTTTTTTAAGGCCAAAACGATCTTTCATTTTAAATAAAAATTATTATTTTTGAGAAAAAATGATCTTTTTTCTAACAAAATTGATCTTTTTTAAGGCGAAAATCATCTTCTATTCAGCAAAAATTATCATTTTCAAGCAAAAACGATCTTTCATTTTTAAAAAAAATTATAATTTTTGAGAAGAAATCATCTTTTTTCGAACAAAATTGATCTTTTTTAAGGCGAAAATCATCTTCTATTCAGCAAAAATTATCATTTTCAAGCAAAGTACTTTCATTTTTAAAAAAAATTATAATTTTTGAGAATAACTGATCTTTTTTAAGGCAGAAACGATCTTTCATTTTTAAAAAAAATTATAATTTTTGAGAAGAAATCATCTTTAATTTTGCAAAAATTACCATTTTCAAGCAAAAACGATCTTTCATTTTTAAAAAAAAATTATAATTTTTGAGAAGAAATCATCTTTAATTTTGCAAAAATTACCATTTTCAAGCAAAAATGATCTTTTTTAAGGCCAAAACGATCTTTCATTTTTAAAAAAAATTATAATTTTTGAGAAAAAATGATCTTTTTTATGGTAAAAACGATCTTTCATTTCTAAAGAAAATTATAATTTTTGAGAAGAAATCATCTATAATTTTGCAAAAATTACCATTTTCAAGCAAAAATGATCTTTTTTAAGGTAAAAACGATCTTTCATTTCTAAAAAAAATTATAATTTTTGAGTAGAAATCATCTTTAATTTTGCAAAAATTACCATTTTCAAGCAAAAATGAGCTTTCATTTTTAAAAAAAATTATAATTTTTGAGAAGAAATCATCTTTAATTTTGCAAAAATTACCATTTTCAAGCAAAAATGATCTTTTTAATGCCAAAACGATCTTTCATTTTAAATAAAAATTATAATTTTTGAGAAAAAATGATCTTTTTTCTAACAAAATTGATCTTTTTTAAGGCGAAAATCATCTTCTATTCAGCAAAAATTATCATTTTCAAACAAAAACGATCTTTCATTTTTAAAAAAAATTATAATTTTGAGAAGAAATCATCTTTAATTTTGCAAAAATTACCATTTTCAAGCAAAAATGATCTTTTTTAAGGCCAAAACGATCTTTCATTTTTAAAAAAAATTATAATTTTTGAGAAAAAATGATCTTTTTTATGGTAAAAACGATCTTTCATTTCTAAAGAAAATTATAATTTTTGAGAAGAAATCATCTATAATTTTGCAAAAATTACCATTTTCAAGCAAAAATGATCTTTTTAAGGTAAAAACGATCTTTCATTTCTAAAAAAAATTATAATTTTTGAGTAGAAATCATCTTTAATTTTGCAAAAATTACCATTTTCAAGCAAAAATGAGCTTTCATTTTTAAAAAAAATTATAATTTTTGAGAAGAAATCATCTTTAATTTTGCAAAAATTACCATTTTCAAGCAAAAATGATCTTTTTAATGCCAAAACGATCTTTCATTTTAAATAAAAATTATAATTTTTGAGAAAAAATGATCTTTTTTCGAACAAAATTGATCTTTTTTAAGGCGAAAATCATCTTCTATTCAGCAAAAATTATCATTTTCAAGCAAAGTACTTTCATTTTTAAAAAAAATTATAATTTTTGAGAATAACTGATCTTTTTTAAGGCAGAAACGATCTTTCATTTTTAAAAAAATTATAATTTTTGAGTAGAAATCATCTTTAATTTTGCAAAAATTACCATTTTCAAGCAAAAATGATCTTTTTTAAGGCCAAAACGATCTTTCATTTTAAATAAAAATTATTATTTTTGAGAAAAAATGATCTTTTTTCTAACAAAATTGATCTTTTTTAAGGCGAAAATCATCTTCTATTCAGCAAAAATTATCATTTTCAAGCAAAAACGATCTTTCATTTTTAAAAAAAATTATAATTTGAGAAGAAATCATCTTTTTTCGAACAAAATTGATCTTTTTTAAGGCGAAAATCATCTTCTATTCAGCAAAAATTATCATTTTCAAGCAAAGTACTTTCATTTTTAAAAAAAATTATAATTTTTGAGAATAACTGATCTTTTTTAAGGCAGAAACGATCTTTCATTTTTAAAAAAAATTATAATTTTTGAGAAGAAATCATCTTTAATTTTGCAAAAATTACCATTTTCAAGCAAAAATGAGCTTTCATTTTTAAAAAAAATTATAATTTTTGAGAAGAAATCATCTTTAATTTTGCAAAAATTACCATTTTCAAGCAAAAATGATCTTTTTTAAGGCTAAAACGATCTTTCATTTTTAAAAAAATTAAAATTTTCAAGCAAAAATGATCTTTTTTAAGGCCAAAACGATCTTTCATTTTTAAAAAAAATTATAATTTTTGAGAAGAAATCATCTTTAATTTTGCAAAAATTACCATTTTCAAGCAAAAATGATCTTTTTTAAGGCCAAAACGATCTTTCATTTTTAAAAAAAATTATAATTTTTGAGAAGAAATCATCTTTAATTTTGCAAAAATTACCATTTTCAAGCAAAAATGATCTTTCATTTTTAAAGAAAAATTATAATTTTTGAGAAGAAATCATCTTTAATTTTGCAAAAATTACCATTTTCAAGCAAAAACGATCTTTCATTTTTAAAAAAAATTATAATTTTTGAGAAGAAATCATCTTTAATTTTGCAAAAATTACCATTTTCAAGCAAAAACGATCTTTCATTTTTAAAAAAAATTATAATTTTTGAGAAGAAATCATCTTTAATTTTGCAAAAATTACCATTTTCAAGCAAAAATGATCTTTTTTAAGGCCAAAACGATCTTTCATTTTTAAAAAAAATTATAATTTTTGAGAAAAAATGATCTTTTTTATGGTAAAAACGATCTTTCATTTCTAAAGAAAATTATAATTTTTGAGTAGAAATCATCTTTAATTTTGCAAAAATTACCATTTTCAAGCAAAAATGATCTTTTTTAAGGCCAAAACGATCTTTCATTTTTAAAAAAAATTATAATTTTTGAGAACAAATCATCTTTAATTTTGCAAAAATTACCATTTTCAAGCAAAAATGATCTTTTTTAAGGCCAAAACGATCTTTCATTTTTAAAAAAAATTGTAATTTTTGAGAAGAAATCATCTTTAATTTTGCAATAATTACCATTTTCAAGCAAAAATGATCTTTCATTTTTAAAAAAAATTATAATTTTTGAGAAGAAATCATCTTTAATTTTGCAAAAATTACCATTTTCAAGCAAAAATGATCTTTTTTAAGGCCAAAACGATCTTTCATTTTTAAAAAAAATTATAATTTTTGAGAAGAAATCATCTATAATTTTGCAAAAATTACCATTTTCAAGCAAAAATGATCTTTTTTAAGGTAAAAACGATCTTTCATTTCTAAAAAAAATTATAATTTTTGAGTAGAAATCATCTTTAATTTTGCAAAAATTACCATTTTCAAGCAAAAATGAGCTTTCATTTTTAAAAAAAATTATAATTTTTGAGAAGAAATCATCTTTAATTTTGCAAAAATTACCATTTTCAAGCAAAAATGATCTTTTTTAAGGCTAAAACGATCTTTCATTTTTAAAAAAAATTAAAATTTTTGAGAAAAAATGATCTTTTTTAAGGCCAAAACGATCTTTCATTTTTAAAAAAAATTATAATTTTTGAGAAGAAATCATCTTTAATTTTGCAAAAATTACCATTTTCAAGCAAAAATGATCTTTTTTAAGGCCAAAACGATCTTTCATTTTTAAAAAAAATTATAATTTTTGAGAAGAAATCATTTTTAATTTTGCAAAAATTACCATTTTCAAGCAAAAATGATCTTTTTTAAGGCTAAAACGATCTTTCATTTTTAAAAAAAATTATAATTTTTGAGAAGAAATCATCTTTAATTTTGCAAAAATTACCATTTTCAAGCAAAAACGATCTTTCATTTTTAAAAAAAATTATAATTTTTGAGAAGAAATCATCTTTAATTTTGCAAAAAATTACCATTTTCAAGCAAAAATGATCTTTCATTTTTAAAAAAAATTATAATTTTTGAGAAGAAATCATCTTTAATTTTGCAAAAATATCCATTTTCAAGCAAAAATGATCTTTTTTAAGGCCAAAACGATCTTTCATTTTTAAAAAAAATTATAATTTTGAGAAGAAATCATCTATAATTTTGCAAAAATTACCATTTTCAAGCAAAAATGATCTTTTTTAAGGTAAAAACGATCTTTCATTTCTAAAAAAAATTATAATTTTTGAGTAGAAATCATCTTTAATTTTGCAAAAATTACCATTTTCAAGCAAAAATGAGCTTTCATTTTTAAAAAAAATTATTATTTTTGAGAAGAAATCATCTTTAATTTTGCAAAAATTACCATTTTCAAGCAAAAACGATCTTTTTTAAGGCCAAAACGATCTTTCATTTTAAAAAAAAATTATTATTTTTGAGAAGAAATCATCTTTAATTTTGCAAAAATTACCATTTTCAAGCAAAAATGATCTTTTTTAAGGCAAAAACGATCTTTCATTTTTAAAAAAAATTATAATTTTTGAGAAGAAATCATCTTTAATTTTGCAAAAATTACCATTTTCAAGCAAAAATGATCTTTTTTAAGGCCAAAACGATCTTTCATTTTAAAAAAAAATTATTATTTTTGAGAAGAAATCATCTTTAATTTTGCAAAAATTACCATTTTCAAGCAAAAATGATCTTTTTTAAGGCAAAAACGATCTTTCATTTTTAAAAAAAATTATAATTTTTGAGAAGAAATCATCTTTTTTCGAACAAAATTGATCTTTTTTAAGGCGAAAATCATCTTCTATTCAGCAAAAATTATCATTTTCAAGCAAAGTACTTTCATTTTTAAAAAAAATTATAATTTTTGAGAATAACTGATCTTTTTTAAGGCAGAAACGATCTTTCATTTTTAAAAAAAATTATAATTTTTGAGTAGAAATCATCTTTAATTTTGCAAAAATTACCATTTTCAAGCAAAAATGATCTTTTTTAAGGCCAAAACGATCTTTCATTTTAAAAAAAAATTATTATTTTTGAGAAGAAATCATCTTTAATTTTGCAAAAATTACCATTTTCAAGCAAAAATGATCTTTCATTTTTAAAGAAAAATTATAATTTTTGAGAAGAAATCATCTTTAATTTTGCAAAAATTACCATTTTCAAGCAAAAACAATCTTTCATTTTTAAAAAAAATTATAATTTTAGAGAAGAAATCATCTTTAATTTTGCAAAAATTACCATTTTCAAGCAAAAATGATCTTTTTTAAGGCAAAAACGATCTTTCATTTTTAAAAAAAATTATAATTTTTGAGAAGAAATCATCTTTAATTTTGCAAAAATTACCATTTTCAAGCAAAAATGATCTTTTTTAAGGCCAAAACGATCTTTCATTTTAAAAAAAATTATTATTTTTGAGAAGAAATCATCTTTAATTTTGCAAAAATTACCATTTTCAAGCAAAAATGATCTTTTTTAATGCCAAAACGATCTTTCATTTTAAATAAAAATTATAATTTTTGAGAAAAAATGATCTTTTTTCGAACAAAATTGATCTTTTTTAAGGCGAAAATCATCTTCTATTCAGCAAAAATTATCATTTTCAAGCAAAGTACTTTCATTTTTAAAAAAAATTATAATTTTTGAGAATAACTGATCTTTTTTAAGGCAGAAACGATCTTTCATTTTTAAAAAAAATTATAATTTTTGAGTAGAAATCATCTTTAATTTTGCAAAAATTACCATTTTCAAGCAAAAATGATCTTTTTTAAGGCCAAAACGATCTTTCATTTTAAATAAAAATTATTATTTTTGAGAAAAAATGATCTTTTTTCTAAAAAAATTGATCTTTTTTAAGGCGAAAATCATCTTCTATTCAGCAAAAATTATCATTTTCAAGCAAAAACGATCTTTCATTTTTAAAAAAAATTATAATTTTTGAGAAGAAATCATCTTTTTTCGAACAAAATTGATCTTTTTTAAGGCGAAAATCATCTTCTATTCAGCAAAAATTATCATTTTCAAGCAAAGTACTTTCATTTTTAAAAAAAATTATAATTTTTGAGAATAACTGATCTTTTTTAAAGGCAGAAACGATCTTTCATTTTTAAAAAAAATTATAATTTTTGAGAAGAAATCATCTTTAATTTTGCAAAAATTACCATTTTCAAGCAAAAACGATCTTTCATTTTTAAAAAAATTATAATTTTTGAGAAGAAATCATCTTTAATTTTGCAAAAATTACCATTTTCAAGCAAAAATGATCTTTTTTAAGGCAAAAACGATCTTTCATTTTTAAAAAAAATTATTATTTTTGAGAAGAAATCATCTTTAATTTTGCAAAAATTACCATTTTCAAGCAAAAACGATCTTTTTTAAGGCCAAAACGATCTTTCATTTTAAAAAAAAATTATTATTTTTGAGAAGAAATCATCTTAAATTTTGCAAAAATTACCATTTTCAAGCAAAAATGATCTTTTTTAAGGCAAAAAACGATCTTTCATTTTTAAAAAAATTATAATTTTTGAGAAGAAATCATCTTTAATTTTGCAAAAATTACCATTTTCAAGCAAAAATGATCTTTTTTAAGGCAAAAACGATCTTTCATTTTTAAAAAAAATTATAATTTTTGAGAAGAAATCATCTTTTTTCGAACAAAATGATCTTTTTTAGAAGAAAATCATCTTCTATTCAGCAAAAATTATCATTTTCAAGCAAAGTACTTTCATTTTTAAAAAAAATTATAATTTTTGAGAATAACTGATCTTTTTTAAGGCAGAAACGATCTTTCATTTTTAAAGAAAAATTATAATTTTTGAGAAGAAATCATCTTTAATTTTGCAAAAATTACCATTTTCAAGCAAAAACGATCTTTCATTTTTAAAAAAAATTATAATTTTTGAGAAGAAATCATCTTTAATTTTGCAAAAATTACCATTTTCAAGCAAAAATGATCTTTTTTAAGGCAAAAACGATCTTTCATTTTTAAAAAAAATTATAATTTTTGAGAAGAAATCATCTTTAATTTTGCAAAAATTACCATTTTCAAGCAAAAATGATCTTTTTTGAGGCCAAAACGATCTTTCATTTTTAAAGAAAAATTATAATTTTTGAGAAGAAATCATCTTTAATTTTGCAAAAATTACCATTTTCAAGCAAAAATGATCTTTTCTAAGGCAAAAACGATCTTTCATTTTTAAAAAAAATTATAATTTTTGAGAAGAAATCATCTTTAATTTTGCAAAAATTACCATTTTCAAGCAAAAATGATCTTTTTTAAGGCAAAAACGATCTTTCATTTTTAAAAAAAATTATAATTTTTGAGAAGAAATCATCTTTTTTCGAACAAAATTGATCTTTTTTAGAAGAAAATCATCTTCTATTCAGCAAAAATTATCATTTTCAAGCAAAGTACTTTCATTTTTAAAAAAAATTATAATTTTGAGAATAACTGATCTTTTTTAAGGCAGAAACGATCTTTCATTTTTAAAGAAAAATTATAATTTTTGAGAAGAAATCATCTTTAATTTTGCAAAAATTACCATTTTCAAGCAAAAACGATCTTTCATTTTTAAAAAAAATTATAATTTTTGAGAAGAAATCATCTTTAATTTTGCAAAAATTACCATTTTCAAGCAAAAATGATCTTTTTTAAGGCAAAAACGATCTTTCATTTTTAAAAAAATTATAATATTTGAGAAGAAATCATCTTTAATTTTGCAAAAATTACCATTTTCAAGCAAAAATGATCTTTCATTTTTAAAGAAAAATTATAATTTTTGAGAAGAAATCATCTTTAATTTTGCAAAAATTACCATTTTCAAGCAAAAACGATCTTTCATTTTTAAAAAAAATTATAATTTTTGAGAAGAAATCATCTTTAATTTTGCAAAAATTACCATTTTCAAGCAAAAATGATCTTTTTTAAGGCAAAAAACGATCTTTCATTTTTAAAAAAAATTATAATTTTTGAGAAGAAATCATCTTTAATTTTGCAAAAATTACCATTTTCAAGCAAAAATGATCTTTTTTAAGGCCAAAACGATCTTTCATTTTAAAAAAAATTATTATTTTTGAGAAGAAATCATCTTTAATTTTGCAAAAATTACCATTTTCAAGCAAAAATGATCTTTTTTAAGGCAAAAACGATCTTTCATTTTTAAAAAAAATTATAATTTTTGAGAAGAAATCATCTTTTTTCGAACAAAATTGATCTTTTTTAAGGCGAAAATCATCTTCTATTCAGCAAAAATTATCATTTTCAAGCAAAGTACTTTCATTTTTAAAAAAAATTATAATTTTTGAGAATAACTGATCTTTTTTAAGGCAGAAACGATCTTTCATTTTTAAAAAAAATTATAATTTTTGAGTAGAAATCATCTTTAATTTTGCAAAAATTACCATTTTCAAGCAAAAATGATCTTTTTTAAGGCCAAAACGATCTTTCATTTTAAATAAAAATTATTATTTTTGAGAAAAAATGATCTTTTTTCTAACAAAATTGATCTTTTTTAAGGCAAAAATCATCTTCTATTCAGCAAAAATTATCATTTTCAAGCAAAAACGATCTTTCATTTTTAAAAAAAATTATAATTTTTGAGAAGAAATCATCTTTAATTTTGCAAAAATTACCATTTTCAAGCAAAAATGATCTTTTTTAAGGCAAAAACGATCTTTCATTTTTAAAAAAAATTATAATTTTTGAGAAGAAATCATCTTTTTTCGAACAAAATTGATCTTTTTTAAGGCGAAAATCATCTTCTATTCAGCAAAAATTATCATTTTCAAGCAAAGTACTTTCATTTTTAAAAAAAATTATAATTTTTGAGAATAACTGATCTTTTTTAAGGCAGAAACGATCTTTCATTTTTAAAAAAAATTATAATTTTTGAGAAGAAATCATCTTTAATTTTGCAAAAATTACCATTTTCAAGCAAAAACGATCTTTCATTTTTAAAAAAAATTATAATTTTTGAGAAGAAATCATCTTTAATTTTGCAAAAATTACCATTTTCAAGCAAAAATGATCTTTTTTAAGGCAAAAACGATCTTTCATTTTTAAAAAAAATTATTATTTTTGAGAAGAAATCATCTTTAATTTTGCAAAAATTACCATTTTCAAGCAAAAACGATCTTTTTTAAGGCCAAAACGATCTTTCATTTTAAAAAAAATTATTATTTTTGAGAAGAAATCATCTTTAATTTTGCAAAAATTACCATTTTCAAGCAAAAATGATCTTTTTTAAGGCAAAAACGATCTTTCATTTTTAAAAAAATTATAATTTTTGAGAAGAAATCATCTTTAATTTTGCAAAAATTACCATTTTCAAGCAAAAATGATCTTTTTTAAGGCAAAAACGATCTTTCATTTTTAAAAAAAATTATAATTTTTGAGAAGAAATCATCTTTTTTCGAACAAAATTGATCTTTTTTAGAAGAAAATCATCTTCTATTCAGCAAAAATTATCATTTTCAAGCAAAGTACTTTCATTTTTAAAAAAATTATAATTTTTGAGAATAACTGATCTTTTTTAAGGCAGAAACGATCTTTCATTTTTAAAGAAAAATTATAATTTTTGAGAAGAAATCATCTTTAATTTTGCAAAAATTACCATTTTCAAGCAAAAACGATCTTTCATTTTTAAAAAAAATTATAATTTTTGAGAAGAAATCATCTTTAATTTTGCAAAAATTACCATTTTCAAGCAAAAATGATCTTTTTTAAGGCAAAAACGATCTTTCATTTTTAAAAAAAATTATAATTTTTGAGAAGAAATCATCTTTAATTTTGCAAAAATTACCATTTTCAAGCAAAAACGATCTTTCATTTTTAAAAAAATTATAATTTTTGAGAAGAAATCATCTTTAATTTTGCAAAAATTACCATTTTCAAGCAAAAACGATCTTTCATTTTTAAAAAAAATTATAATTTTTGAGAAGAAATCATCTTTAATTTTGCAAAAATTACCATTTTCAAGCAAAAATGATCTTTTTTAAGGCAAAAACGATCTTTCATTTTTAAAAAAAATTATAATTTTTGAGAAGAAATCATCTTTAATTTTGCAAAAATTACCATTTTCAAGCAAAAATGATCTTTTTTAAGGCCAAAACGATCTTTCATTTTAAAAAAAAATTATTATTTTTGAGAAGAAATCATCTTTAATTTTGCAAAAATTACCATTTTCAAGCAAAAATGATCTTTTTTAAGGCAAAAACGATCTTTCATTTTTAAAAAAATTATAATTTTTGAGAAGAAATCATCTTTTTTCGAACAAAATTGATCTTTTTTAAGGCGAAAATCATCTTCTATTCAGCAAAAATTATCATTTTCAAGCAAAGTACTTTCATTTTTAAAAAAAATTATAATTTTTGAGAATAACTGATCTTTTTTAAGGCAGAAACGATCTTTCATTTTTAAAAAAAATTATAATTTTTGAGTAGAAATCATCTTTAATTTTGCAAAAATTACCATTTTCAAGCAAAAATGATCTTTTTTAAGGCCAAAACGATCTTTCATTTTAAATAAAAATTATTATTTTTGAGAAAAAATGATCTTTTTTCTAACAAAATTGATCTTTTTTAAGGCAAAAATCATCTTCTATTCAGCAAAAATTATCATTTTCAAGCAAAAACGATCTTTCATTTTTAAAAAAAATTATAATTTTTGAGAAGAAATCATCTTTAATTTTGCAAAAATTACCATTTTCAAGCAAAAATGATCTTTTTTAAGGCAAAAACGATCTTTCATTTTTAAAAAAAATTATAATTTTTGAGAAGAAATCATCTTTTTTCGAACAAAATTGATCTTTTTTAAGGCGAAAATCATCTTCTATTCAGCAAAAATTATCATTTTCAAGCAAAGTACTTTCATTTTTAAAAAAAATTATAATTTTTGAGAATAACTGATCTTTTTTAAGGCAGAAACGATCTTTCATTTTTAAAAAAAATTATAATTTTTGAGTAGAAATCATCTTTAATTTTGCAAAAATTACCATTTTCAAGCAAAAATGATCTTTTTTAAGGCAAAAACGATCTTTCATTTTTAAAAAAAATTATAATTTTTGAGAAGAAATCATCTTTAATTTTGCAAAAATTACCATTTTCAAGCAAAAATGATCTTTTTTAAGGCCAAAACGATCTTTCATTTTAAAAAAAAATTATTATTTTTGAGAAGAAATCATCTTTAATTTTGCAAAAATTACCATTTTCAAGCAAAAATGATCTTTTTTAAGGCAAAAACGATCTTTCATTTTTAAAAAAAATTATAATTTTTGAGAAGAAATCATCTTTTTTCGAACAAAATTGATCTTTTTTAAGGCGAAAATCATCTTCTATTCAGCAAAAATTATCATTTTCAAGCAAAGTACTTTCATTTTTAAAAAAAATTATAATTTTTGAGAATAACTGATCTTTTTTAAGGCAAAAACGATCTTTCATTTTTAAAAAAAATTATAATTTTTGAGTAGAAATCATCTTTAATTTTGCAAAAATTACCATTTTCAAGCAAAAATGATCTTTTTTAAGGCCAAAACGATCTTTCATTTTAAATAAAAATTATTATTTTTGAGAAAAAATGATCTTTTTTCTAACAAAATTGATCTTTTTTAAGGCAAAAATCATCTTCTATTCAGCAAAAATTATCATTTTCAAGCAAAAACGATCTTTCATTTTTAAAAAAAATTATAATTTTTGAGAAGAAATCATCTTTAATTTTGCAAAAATTACCATTTTCAAGCAAAAATGATCTTTTTTAAGGCAAAAACGATCTTTCATTTTTAAAAAAAATTATAATTTTTGAGAAGAAATCATCTTTTTTCGAACAAAATTGATCTTTTTTAAGGCGAAAATCATCTTCTATTCAGCAAAAATTATCATTTTCAAGCAAAGTACTTTCATTTTTAAAAAAAATTATAATTTTTGAGAATAACTGATCTTTTTTAAGGCAGAAACGATCTTTCATTTTTAAAAAAAATTATTATTTTTGAGAAGAAATCATCTTTAATTTTGCAAAAATTACCATTTTCAAGCAAAAACGATCTTTCATTTTTAAAAAAAATTATAATTTTTGAGAAGAAATCATCTTTAATTTTGCAAAAATTACCATTTTCAAGCAAAAATGATCTTTTTTAAGGCAAAAACGATCTTTCATTTTTAAAAAAAATTATTATTTTTGAGAAGAAATCATCTTTAATTTTGCAAAAATTACCATTTTCAAGCAAAAACGATCTTTTTTAAGGCCAAAACGATCTTTCATTTTAAAAAAAATTATTATTTTTGAGAAGAAATCATCTTTAATTTTGCAAAAATTACCATTTTCAAGCAAAAATGATCTTTTTTAAGGCAAAAAACGATCTTTCATTTTTAAAAAAATTATAATTTTTGAGAAGAAATCATCTTTAATTTTGCAAAAATTACCATTTTCAAGCAAAAATGATCTTTTTTAAGGCCAAAACGATCTTTCATTTTAAAAAAAAATTATTATTTTTGAGAAGAAATCATCTTTAATTTTGCAAAAATTACCATTTTCAAGCAAAAATGATCTTTTTTAAGGCAAAAACGATCTTTCATTTTTAAAAAAAATTATAATTTTTGAGAAGAAATCATCTTTTTTCGAACAAAATTGATCTTTTTTAAGGCGAAAATCATCTTCTATTCAGCAAAAATTATCATTTTCAAGCAAAGTACTTTCATTTTTAAAAAAAATTATAATTTTTGAGAATAACTGATCTTTTTTAAAGGCAGAAACGATCTTTCATTTTTAAAAAAAATTATAATTTTTGAGTAGAAATCATCTTTAATTTTGCAAAAATTACCATTTTCAAGCAAAAATGATCTTTTTTAAGGCCAAAACGATCTTTCATTTTAAATAAAAATTATTATTTTTGAGAAAAAATGATCTTTTTTCTAACAAAATTGATCTTTTTTAAGGCAAAAATCATCTTCTATTCAGCAAAAATTATCATTTTCAAGCAAAAACGATCTTTCATTTTTAAAAAAAATTATAATTTTTGAGAAGAAATCATCTTTAATTTTGCAAAAATTACCATTTTCAAGCAAAAATGATCTTTTTTAAGGCAAAAACGATCTTTCATTTTTAAAAAAAATTATAATTTTTGAGAAGAAATCATCTTTTTTCGAACAAAATTGATCTTTTTTAAGGCGAAAATCATCTTCTATTCAGCAAAAATTATCATTTTCAAGCAAAGTACTTTCATTTTTAAAAAAAATTATAATTTTTGAGAATAACTGATCTTTTTTAAGGCAGAAACGATCTTTCATTTTTAAAAAAAATTATAATTTTTGAGAAGAAATCATCTTTAATTTTGCAAAAATTACCATTTTCAAGCAAAAACGATCTTTCATTTTTAAAAAAAATTATAATTTTTGAGAAGAAATCATCTTTAATTTTGCAAAAATTACCATTTTCAAGCAAAAATGATCTTTTTTAAGGCAAAAACGATCTTTCATTTTTAAAAAAAATTATTATTTTTGAGAAGAAATCATCTTTAATTTTGCAAAAATTACCATTTTCAAGCAAAAACGATCTTTTTTAAGGCCAAAACGATCTTTCATTTTAAAAAAAATTATTATTTTTGAGAAGAAATCATCTTTAATTTTGCAAAAATTACCATTTTCAAGCAAAAATGATCTTTTTTAAGGCAAAAACGATCTTTCATTTTTAAAAAAAATTATAATTTTTGAGAAGAAATCATCTTTAATTTTGCAAAAATTACCATTTTCAAGCAAAAATGATCTTTTTTAAGGCAAAAACGATCTTTCATTTTTAAAAAAAATTATAATTTTTGAGAAGAAATCATCTTTTTTCGAACAAAATTGATCTTTTTTAGAAGAAAATCATCTTCTATTCAGCAAAAATTATCATTTTCAAGCAAAGTACTTTCATTTTTAAAAAAAATTATAATTTTTGAGAATAACTGATCTTTTTTAAGGCAGAAACGATCTTTCATTTTTAAAGAAAAATTATAATTTTTGAGAAGAAATCATCTTTAATTTTGCAAAAATTACCATTTTCAAGCAAAAACGATCTTTCATTTTTAAAAAAATTATAATTTTTGAGAAGAAATCATCTTTAATTTTGCAAAAATTACCATTTTCAAGCAAAAATGATCTTTTTTAAGGCAAAAAACGATCTTTCATTTTTAAAAAAAATTATAATTTTTGAGAAGAAATCATCTTTAATTTTGCAAAAATTACCATTTTCAAGCAAAAATGATCTTTTTTAAGGCCAAAACGATCTTTCATTTTAAAAAAAAATTATAATTTTTGAGAAGAAATCATCTTTAATTTTGCAAAAATTACCATTTTCAAGCAAAAATGATCTTTTTTAAGGCAAAAAACGATCTTTCATTTTTAAAAAAAATTATAATTTTTGAGAAGAAATCATCTTTTTTCGAACAAAATTGATCTTTTTTAAGGCGAAAATCATCTTCTATTCAGCAAAAATTATCATTTTCAAGCAAAGTACTTTCATTTTTAAAAAAAATTATAATTTTTGAGAATAACTGATCTTTTTTAAGGCAGAAACGATCTTTCATTTTTAAAGAAAAATTATAATTTTTGAGAAGAAATCATCTTTAATTTTGCAAAAATTACCATTTTCAAGCAAAAACGATCTTTTTTAAGGCCAAAACGATCTTTCATTTTAAAAAAAAATTATTATTTTTGAGAAGAAATCATCTTTAATTTTGCAAAAATTACCATTTTCAAGCAAAAATGATCTTTTTTAAGGCAAAAACGATCTTTCATTTTTAAAAAAAATTATAATTTTTGAGAAGAAATCATCTTTAATTTTGCAAAAATTACCATTTTCAAGCAAAAATGATCTTTTTTAAGGCAAAAACGATCTTTCATTTTTAAAAAAAATTATAATTTTTGAGAAGAAATCATCTTTTTTCGAACAAAATTGATCTTTTTTAGAAGAAAATCATCTTCTATTCAGCAAAAATTATCATTTTCAAGCAAAGTACTTTCATTTTTAAAAAAAATTATAATTTTTGAAAATAACTGATCTTTTTTAAGGCAGAAGAAACGATCTTTCATTTTTAAAGAAAAATTATAATTTTTGAGAAGAAATCATCTTTAATTTTGCAAAAATTACCATTTTCAAGCAAAAACGATCTTTCATTTTTAAAAAAATTATAATTTTTGAGAAGAAATCATCTTTAATTTTGCAAAAATTACCATTTTCAAGCAAAAATGATCTTTTTTAAGGCAAAAACGATCTTTCATTTTTAAAAAAAATTATAATTTTTGAGAAGAAATCATCTTTAATTTTGCAAAAATTACCATTTTCAAGCAAAAATGATCTTTTTTAAGGCCAAAACGATCTTTCATTTTAAAAAAAAATTATAATTTTTGAGAAGAAATCATCTTTAATTTTGCAAAAATTACCATTTTCAAGCAAAAATGATCTTTTTTAAGGCAAAAACGATCTTTCATTTTTAAAAAAAATTATAATTTTTGAGAAGAAATCATCTTTTTTCGAACAAAATTGATCTTTTTTAAGGCGAAAATCATCTTCTATTCAGCAAAAATTATCATTTTCAAGCAAAGTACTTTCATTTTTAAAAAAAATTATAATTTTTGAGAATAACTGATCTTTTTTAAGGCAGAAACGATCTTTCATTTTTAAAGAAAAATTATAATTTTTGAGAAGAAATCATCTTTAATTTTGCAAAAATTACCATTTTCAAGCAAAAACGATCTTTCATTTTTAAAAAAAATTATAATTTTTGAGAAGAAATCATCTTTAATTTTGCAAAAATTACCATTTTCAAGCAAAAATGATCTTTTTTAAGGCAAAAACGATCTTTCATTTTTAAAAAAAATTATAATTTTTGAGAAGAAATCATCTTTAATTTTGCAAAAATTACCATTTTCAAGCAAAAATGATCTTTTTTAAGGCCAAAACGATCTTTCATTTTAAAAAAAAATTATTATTTTTGAGAAGAAATCATCTTTAATTTTGCAAAAATTACCATTTTCAAGCAAAAATGATCTTTTTTAAGGCCAAAACGATCTTTCATTTTTAAAAAAAATTATAATTTTTGAGAAGAAATCATCTTTTTTCGAACAAAATTGATCTTTTTTAAGGCGAAAATCATCTTCTATTCAGCAAAAATTATCATTTTCAAGCAAAGTACTTTCATTTTTAAAAAAAATTATAATTTTTGAGAATAACTGATCTTTTTTAAGGCAGAAACGATCTTTCATTTTTAAAGAAAAATTATAATTTTTGAGAAGAAATCATCTTTAATTTTGCAAAAATTACCATTTTCAAGCAAAAACGATCTTTCATTTTTAAAAAAAATTATAATTTTTGAGAAGAAATCATCTTTAATTTTGCAAAAATTACCATTTTCAAGCAAAAATGATCTTTTTTAAGGCAAAAACGATCTTTCATTTTTAAAAAAAATTATAATTTTTGAGAAGAAATCATCTTTAATTTTGCAAAAATTACCATTTTCAAGCAAAAATGATCTTTTTTAAGGCCAAAACGATCTTTCATTTTAAAAAAAAATTATTATTTTTGAGAAGAAATCATCTTTAATTTTGCAAAAATTACCATTTTCAAGCAAAAATGATCTTTTTTAATGCCAAAACGATCTTTCATTTTAAATAAAAATTATAATTTTTGAGAAAAAATGATCTTTTTTCGAACAAAATTGATCTTTTTTAAGGCGAAAATCATCTTCTATTCAGCAAAAATTATCATTTTCAAGCAAAGTACTTTCATTTTTAAAAAAATTATAATTTTTGAGAATAACTGATCTTTTTTAAGGCAAAAACGATCTTTCATTTTTAAAAAAAATTATAATTTTTGAGAAGAAATCATCTTTAATTTTGCAAAAATTACCATTTTCAAGCAAAAATGATCTTTTTTAAAGCAAAAACGATCTTTCATTTTTAAAAAAAATTATAATTTTTGAGAAGAA
This sequence comes from Brachionus asplanchnoidis, assembly GCA_025491095.1. Taxonomy (NCBI): domain Eukaryota; kingdom Metazoa; phylum Rotifera; class Eurotatoria; order Ploima; family Brachionidae; genus Brachionus; species Brachionus asplanchnoidis. The sequence continues at coordinate 66,314 of JAILYF010000212.1, forward strand.
ATCATCTTTAATTTTGCAAAAATTACCATTTTCAAGCAAAAATGATCTTTTTTAAGGCAAAAACGATCTTTCATTTTTAAAAAAAATTATAATTTTTGAGAAGAAATCATCTTTAATTTTGCAAAAATTACCATTTTCAAGCAAAAATGATCTTTTTTAAGGCCAAAACGATCTTTCATTTTAAAAAAAAATTATAATTTTTGAGAAGAAATCATCTTTAATTTTGCAAAAATTACCATTTTCAAGCAAAAATGATCTTTTTTAAGGCAAAAACGATCTTTCATTTTTAAAAAAAATTATAATTTTTGAGAAGAAATCATCTTTTTTCGAACAAAATTGATCTTTTTTAAGGCGAAAATCATCTTCTATTCAGCAAAAATTATCATTTTCAAGCAAAGTACTTTCATTTTTAAAAAAAATTATAATTTTTGAGAATAACTGATCTTTTTTAAGGCAGAAACGATCTTTCATTTTTAAAGAAAAATTATAATTTTTGAGAAGAAATCATCTTTAATTTTGCAAAAATTACCATTTTCAAGCAAAAACGATCTTTCATTTTTAAAAAAAATTATAATTTTTGAGAAGAAATCATCTTTAATTTTGCAAAAATTACCATTTTCAAGCAAAAATGATCTTTTTTAAGGCAAAAACGATCTTTCATTTTTAAAAAAAATTATAATTTTTGAGAAGAAATCATCTTTAATTTTGCAAAAATTACCATTTTCAAGCAAAAATGATCTTTTTTAAGGCCAAAACGATCTTTCATTTTAAAAAAAAATTATTATTTTTGAGAAGAAATCATCTTTAATTTTGCAAAAATTACCATTTTCAAGCAAAAATGATCTTTTTTAATGCCAAAACGATCTTTCATTTTAAATAAAAATTATAATTTTTGAGAAAAAATGATCTTTTTTCGAACAAAATTGATCTTTTTTAAGGCGAAAATCATCTTCTATTCAGCAAAAATTATCATTTTCAAGCAAAGTACTTTCATTTTTAAAAAAAATTATAATTTTTGAGAATAACTGATCTTTTTTAAGGCAGAAACGATCTTTCATTTTTAAAAAAAATTATAATTTTTGAGTAGAAATCATCTTTAATTTTGCAAAAATTACCATTTTCAAGCAAAAATGATCTTTTTTAAGGCCAAAACGATCTTTCATTTTAAATAAAAATTATTATTTTTGAGAAAAAATGATCTTTTTTCTAACAAAATTGATCTTTTTTATGGCGAAAATCATCTTCTATTCAGCAAAAATTATCATTTTCAAGCAAAAACGATCTTTCATTTTTAAAAAAAATTATAATTTTTGAAAAGAAATCATCTTTAATTTTGCAAAAATTACCATTTTCAAGCAAAATGATCTTTTTTAAGGCAAAAAACGATCTTTCATTTTTAAAAAAAATTATAATTTTTGAGAAGAAATCATCTTTTTTAAGGTAAAAACGATCTTTCATTTCTAAAGAAAATTATAATTTTTGAGTAGAAATCATCTTTAATTTTGCAAAAATTACCATTTTCAAGCAAAAATGATCTTTTTTAAGGCCAAAACGATCTTTCATTTTTAAAAAAAATTATAATTTTTGAGAAGAAATCATCTTTAATTTTGCAAAAATTACCATTTTCAAGCAAAAATGATCTTTTTTAAGGCCAAAACGATCTTTCATTTTTAAAAAAAATTATAATTTTTGAGAAGAAATCATCTTTAATTTTGCAAAAATTACCATTTTCAAGCAAAAATGATCTTTTTTAAGGCAAAAACGATCTTTCATTTTTAAAAAAAATTATAATTTTTGAGAAGAAATCATCTTTAATTTTGCAAAAATTACCATTTTCAAGCAAAAATGATCTTTTTTAAGGCCAAAACGATCTTTCATTTTAAAAAAAAATTATTATTTTTGAGAAGAAATCATCTTTAATTTTGCAAAAATTACCATTTTCAAGCAAAAATGATCTTTTTTAATGCCAAAACGATCTTTCATTTTAAATAAAAATTATAATTTTTGAGGAAAAATGATCTTTTTTCGAACAAAATTGATCTTTTTTAAGGCGAAAATCATCTTCTATTCAGCAAAAATTATCATTTTCAAGCAAAGTACTTTCATTTTTAAAAAAAATTATAATTTTTGAGAATAACTGATCTTTTTTAAGGCAAAAACGATCTTTCATTTTTAAAAAAAATTATAATTTTTGAGAAGAAATCATCTTTAATTTTGCAAAAATTACCATTTTCAAGCAAAAATGATCTTTTTTAAAGCAAAAACGATCTTTCATTTTTAAAAAAAATTATAATTTTGAGAAGAAATCATCTTTAATTTTGCAAAAATTACCATTTTCAAGCAAAAATGATCTTTTTTAAGGCAAAAACGATCTTTCATTTTTAAAAAAAATTATAATTTTTGAGAAGAAATCATCTTTAATTTTGCAAAGATTACCATTTTCAAGCAAAAATGATCTTTTTTAAGGCAAAAACGATCTTTCATTTTTAAAAAAAATTATAATTTTTGAGAAGAAATCATCTTTAATTTTGCAAAAATTACCATTTTCAAGCAAAAATGATCTTTTTTAAGGCAAAAACGATCTTTCATTTTTAAAAAAATTATAATTTTTGAGAAGAAATCATCTTTAATTTTGCAAAAATTACCATTTTCAAGCAAAAATGATCTTTTTTAAGGCCAAAACGATCTTTCATTTTTAAAAAAAATTATAATTTTTGAGAAGAAATCATCTTTAATTTTGCAAAAATTACCATTTTCAAGCAAAAATGATCTTTTTTAAGGCAAAAACGATCTTTCATTTTTAAAAAAAATTATAATTTTTGAGAAGAAATCATCTTTTTTCGAACAAAATTGATCTTTTTTAAGGCGAAAATCATCTTCTATTCAGCAAAAATTATCATTTTCAAGCAAAGTACTTTCATTTTTAAAAAAAATTATAATTTTTGAGAATAACTGATCTTTTTTAAGGCAGAAACGACTTTTCATTTTTAAAGAAAAATTATAATTTTTGAGAAGAAATCATCTTTAATTTTGCAAAAATTACCATTTTCAAGCAAAAACGATCTTTCATTTTTAAAAAAAATTATAATTTTTGAGAAGAAATCATCTTTAATTTTGCAAAAATTACCATTTTCAAGCAAAAATGATCTTTTTTAAAGCAAAAACGATCTTTCATTTTTAAAAAAAATTATAATTTTTGAGAAGAAATCATCTTTAATTTTGCAAAAATTACCATTTTCAAGCAAAAATGATCTTTTTTAAGGCAAAAACGATCTTTCATTTTTAAAAAAAATTATAATTTTTGAGAAGAAATCATCTTTAATTTTGCAAAAATTACCATTTTCAAGCAAAAATGATCTTTTTTAAGGCCAAAACGATCTTTCATTTTAAAAAAAAATTATAATTTTTGAGAAAAAATGATCTTTTTTCGAACAAAATTGATCTTTTTTAAGGCGAAAATCATCTTCTATTCAGCAAAAATTATCATTTTCAAGCAAAGTACTTTCATTTTTAAAAAAAATTATAATTTTTGAGAATAACTGATCTTTTTTAAGGCAGAAACGATCTTTCATTTTTAAAAAAAATTATAATTTTTGAGTAGAAATCATCTTTAATTTTGCAAAAATTACCATTTTCAAGCAAAAATGATCTTTTTTAAGGCCAAAACGATCTTTCATTTTAAATAAAAATTATTATTTTTGAGAAAAAATGATCTTTTTTCTAACAAAATTGATCTTTTTTATGGCGAAAATCATCTTCTATTCAGCAAAAATTATCATTTTCAAGCAAAAACGATCTTTCATTTTTAAAAAAAATTATAATTTTTGAGAAGAAATCATCTTTAATTTTGCAAAAATTACCATTTTCAAGCAAAAATGATCTTTTTTAAGGCAAAAACGATCTTTCATTTTTAAAAAAAATTATAATTTTTGAGAAGAAATCATCTTTTTTAAGGTAAAAACGATCTTTCATTTCTAAAGAAAATTATAATTTTTGAGTAGAAATCATCTTTAATTTTGCAAAAATTACCATTTTCAAGCAAAAATGATCTTTTTTAAGGCCAAAACGATCTTTCATTTTTAAAAAAAATTATAATTTTTGAGAAGAAATCATCTTTAATTTTGCAAAAATTACCATTTTCAAGCAAAAATGATCTTTTTTAAGGCCAAAACGATCTTTCATTTTAAATAAAAATTATAATTTTTGAGTAGAAATCATCTTTAATTTTGCAAAAATTACCATTTTCAAGCAAAAATGATCTTTTTTTAGGCCAAAACGATCTTTCATTTTAAATAAAAATTATTATTTTTGAGAAAAAATGATCTTTTTTCTAACAAAATTGATCTTTTTTATGGCGAAAATCATCTTCTATTCAGCAAAAATTATCATTTTCAAGCAAAAACGATCTTTCATTTTTAAAAAAAATTATAATTTTTGAGAAGAAATCATCTTTAATTTTGCAAAAATTACCATTTTCAAGCAAAAATGATCTTTTTTAAGGCAAAAACGATCTTTCATTTTTAAAAAAAATTATAATTTTTGAGAATAACTGATCTTTTTTAAGGCAGAAACGATCTTTCATTTTTAAAAAAAATTATAATTTTTGAGTAGAAATCATCTTTAATTTTGCAAAAATTACCATTTTCAAGCAAAAATGATCTTTTTTAAGGCCAAAACGATCTTTCATTTTAAATAAAAATTATTATTTTTGAGAAAAAATGATCTTTTTTCTAACAAAATTGATCTTTTTTATTGCGAAAATCATCTTCTATTCAGCAAAAATTATCATTTTCAAGCAAAAACGATCTGTCATTTTTAAAAAAAATTATAATTTTTGAGAAGAAATCATCTTTAATTTTGCAAAAATTACCATTTTCAAGCAAAAATGATCTTTTTTAAGGCAAAAACGATCTTTCATTTTTAAAAAAAATTATAATTTTTGAGAAGAAATCATCTTTTTTAAGGTAAAAACGATCTTTCATTTCTAAAGAAAATTATAATTTTTGAGTAGAAATCATCTTTAATTTTGCAAAAATTACCATTTTCAAGCAAAAATGATCTTTTTTAAGGCCAAAACGATCTTTCATTTTTAAAAAAAATTATAATTTTTGAGAAGAAATCATCTTTAATTTTGCAAAAATTACCATTTTCAAGCAAAAATGATCTTTTTTAAGGCCAAAACGATCTTTCATTTTTAAAAAAAATTATAATTTTTGAGAAGAAATCATCTTTAATTTTGCAAAAATTACCATTTTCAAGCAAAAATGATCTTTTTTAAGGCCAAAACGATCTTTCATTTTTAAAAAAAATTATAATTTTTGAGAAGAAATCATCTTTAATTTTGCAAAAATTACCATTTTCAAGCAAAAATGATCTTTCATTTTTAAAAAAAATTATAATTTTTGAGAAGAAATCATCTATAATTTTGCAAAAATTACCATTTTCAAGCAAAAATGATCTTTTTTAAGGTAAAAACGATCTTTCATTTCTAAAAAAAATTATAATTTTGAGTAGAAATCATCTTTAATTTTGCAAAAATTACCATTTTCAAGCAAAAATGATCTTTCATTTTTAAAAAAAATTATAATTTTTGAGAAGAAATCATCTTTAATTTTGCAAAAATTACCATTTTCAAGCAAAAATGATCTTTTTTAAGGCTAAAACGATCTTTCATTTTTAAAAAAAATTAAAATTTTTGAGAAAAAATGATCTTTTTTAAGGCCAAAACGATCTTTCATTTTTAAAAAAAATTAAAATTTTTGAGAAAAAATGATCTTTTTTAAGGCCAAAACGATCTTTCATTTTTAAAAAAAATTATAATTTTTGAGAAGAAATCATCTTTAATTTTGCAAAAATTACCATTTTCAAGCAAAAATGATCTTTCATTTTTAAAAAAAATTATAATTTTTGAGAAGAAATCATCTTTAATTTTGCAAAAATTACCATTTTCAAGTAAAAATGATCTTTTTTAAGGCCAAAACGATCTTTCATTTTTAAAAAAAATTATAATTTTTGAGAAGAAATCATCTTTAATTTTGCAAAAATTACCATTTTCAAGCAAAAATGATCTTTTTTAAGGCCAAAACGATCTTTCATTTTTAAAAAAAATTATAATTTTTGAGAAGAAATCATCTTTAATTTTGCAAAAATTACCATTTTCAAGCAAAAATGATCTTTTTTAAGGCCAAAACGATCTTTCATTTTTAAAAAAAATTATAATTTTTGAGAAGAAATCATCTTTAATTTTGCAAAAATTACCATTTTCAAGCAAAAATGATCTTTCATTTTTAAAAAAAATTATAATTTTTGAGAAGAAATCATCTATAATTTTGCAAAAATTACCATTTTCAAGCAAAAATGATCTTTTTTAAGGTAAAAACGATATTTCATTTCTAAAAAAAATTATAATTTTTGAGTAGAAATCATCTTTAATTTTGCAAAAATTACCATTTTCAAGCAAAAATGATCTTTCATTTTTAAAAAAAATTATAATTTTTGAGAAGAAATCATCTTTAATTTTGCAAAAATTACCATTTTCAAGCAAAAATGATCTTTTTTGAGGCTAAAACGATCTTTCATTTTTAAAAAAAATTATAATTTTTGAGAAAAAAAGATCTTTTTTAAGGCCAAAACGATCTTTCATTTTTAAAAAAAATTATAATTTTTGAGAAGAAATCATCTTTAATTTTGCAAAAATTACCATTTTCAAGCAAAAATGATCTTTTTTAAGGCCAAAACGATCTTTCATTTTTAAAAAAATTATAATTTTTGAGAAGAAATCATCTTTAATTTTGCAAAAAATTACCATTTTCAAGCAAAAATGATCTTTCATTTTTAAAAAAAATTATAATTTTTGAGAAGAAATCATCTTTAATTTTGCAAAAATTACCATTTTCAAGTAAAAATGATCTTTTTTAAGGCCAAAACGATCTTTCATTTTTAAAAAAAATTATAATTTTTGAGAAGAAATCATCTTTAATTTTGCAAAAATTACCATTTTCAAGCAAAAATGATCTTTTTTAAGGCCAAAACGATCTTTCATTTTTAAAAAAAATTATAATTTTTGAGAAGAAATCATCTTTAATTTTGCAAAAATTACCATTTTCAAGCAAAAATGATCTTTCATTTTTAAAAAAAATTATAATTTTTGAGAAGAAATCATCTATAATTTTGCAAAAATTACCATTTTCAAGCAAAAATGATCTTTTTTAAGGTAAAAACGATCTTTCATTTCTAAAAAAAATTATAATTTTTGAGTAGAAATCATCTTTAATTTTGCAAAAATTACCATTTTCAAGCAAAAATGATCTTTCATTTTTAAAAAAAATTATAATTTTTGAGAAGAAATCATCTTTAATTTTGCAAAAATTACCATTTTCAAGCAAAAATGATCTTTTTTGAGGCTAAAACGATCTTTCATTTTTAAAAAAAATTATAATTTTTGAGAAAAAAAGATCTTTTTTAAGGCCAAAATGATCTTTCATTTTTAAAAAAAATTATAATTTTTGAGAAGAAATCATCTTTAATTTTGCAAAAATTACCATTTTCAAGTAAAAATGATCTTTTTTAAGGCAAAAACGATCTTTCATTTTTAAAAAAAATTATAATTTTTGAGAAGAAATCATTTTTAATTTTGCAAAAATTACCATTCTCAAGCAAAAATGATCTTTTTTGAGGCTAAAACGATCTTTCATTTTTAAAAAAAATTATAATTTTTGAGAAAAAAAGATCTTTTTTAAGGCCAAAACGATCTTTCATTTTTAAAAAAAATTATAATTTTTGAGAAGAAATCATCTTTAATTTTGCAAAAATTACCATTTTCAAGCAAAAATGATCTTTTTTAAGGCCAAAACGATCTTTCATTTTTAAAAAAAATTATAATTTTTGAGAAGAAATCATCTTTAATTTTGCAAAAAATTACCATTTTCAAGCAAAAATGATCTTTCATTTTTAAAAAAAATTATAATTTTTGAGAAGAAATCATCTTTAATTTTGCAAAAATTACCATTTTCAAGTAAAAATGATTTTTTAAGGCCAAAACGATCTTTCATTTTTAAAAAAAATTATAATTTTTGAGAAGAAATCATCTTTAATTTTGCAAAAATTACCATTTTCAAGCAAAAATGATCTTTTTTAAGGCCAAAACGATCTTTCATTTTTAAAAAAAATTATAATTTTTGAGAAGAAATCATCTTTAATTTTGCAAAAATTACCATTTTCAAGCAAAAATGATCTTTTTTAAGGCCAAAACGATCTTTCATTTTTAAAAAAATTATAATTTTTGAGAAGAAATCATCTTTAATTTTGCAAAAATTACCATTTTCAAGCAAAAATGATCTTTCATTTTTAAAAAAATTATAATTTTTGAGAAGAAATCATCTATAATTTTGCAAAAATTACCATTTTCAAGCAAAAATGATCTTTTTTAAGGTAAAAACGATCTTTCATTTCTAAAAAAAATTATAATTTTTGAGTAGAAATCATCTTTAATTTTGCAAAAATTACCATTTTCAAGCAAAAATGATCTTTCATTTTTAAAAAAAATTATAATTTTTGAGAAGAAATCATCTTTAATTTTGCAAAAATTACCATTTTCAAGCAAAAATGATCTTTTTTAAGGCTAAAACGATCTTTCATTTTTAAAAAAATTAAAATTTTTGAGAAAAAATGATCTTTTTTAAGGCCAAAACGATCTTTCATTTTTAAAAAAAATTATAATTTTTGAGAAGAAATCATCTTTAATTTTGCAAAAATTACCATTTTCAAGCAAAAATGATCTTTTTTAAGGCCAAAACGATCTTTCATTTTTAAAAAAAATTATAATTTTTGAGAAGAAATCATTTTTAATTTTGCAAAAATTACCATTTTCAAGCAAAAATGATCTTTTTTGAGGCTAAAACGATCTTTCATTTTTAAAAAAATTATAATTTTTGAGAAAAAAAGATCTTTTTTAAGGCCAAAACGATCTTTCATTTTTAAAAAAAATTATAATTTTTGAGAAGAAATCATCTTTAATTTTGCAAAAATTACCATTTTCAAGCAAAAATGATCTTTTTTAAGGCAAAAACGATCTTTCATTTTTAAAAAAAATTATAATTTTTGAGAAGAAATCATCTTTAATTTTGCAAAAATTACCATTTTCAAGCAAAAATGATCTTTCATTTTTAAAAAAAATTATAATTTTTGAGAAGAAATCATCTTTAATTTTGCAAAAATTACCATTTTCAAGTAAAAATGATCTTTTTTAAGGCCAAAACGATCTTTCATTTTTAAAAAAAATTATAATTTTTGAGAAGAAATCATCTTTAATTTTGCAAAAATTACCATTTTCAAGCAAAAATGATCTTTTTTAAGGCCAAAACGATCTTTCATTTTTAAAAAAAATTATAATTTTTGAGAAGAAATCATCTTTAATTTTGCAAAAATTACCATTTTCAAGCAAAAATGATCTTTCATTTTTAAAGAAAAATTATAATTTTTGAGAAGAAATCATCTTTAATTTTGCAAAAATTACCATTTTCAAGCAAAAACGATCTTTCATTTTTAAAAAAAATTATAATTTTTGAGAAGAAATCATCTTTAATTTTGCAAAAATTACCATTTTCAAGCAAAAATGATCTTTTTTAAGGCAAAAACGATCTTTCATTTTTAAAAAAAATTATAATTTTTGAGAAGAAATCATCTTTAATTTTGCAAAAATTACCATTTTCAAGCAAAAATGATCTTTTTTAAGGCCAAAACGATCTTTCATTTTTAAAAAAAATTATAATTTTTGAGAAGAAATCATCTTTAATTTTGCAAAAAATTACCATTTTCAAGCAAAAATGATCTTTCATTTTTAAAAAAAATTATAATTTTTGAGAAGAAATCATCTTTAATTTTGCAAAAATTACCATTTTCAAGTAAAAATGATCTTTTTTAAGGCCAAAACGATCTTTCATTTTTAAAAAAAATTATAATTTTTGAGAAGAAATCATTTTTAATTTTGCAAAAATTACCATTTTCAAGCAAAAATGATCTTTCATTTTTAAAAAAAATTATAATTTTTGAGTAGAAATCATCTTTAATTTTGCAAAAATTACCATTTTCAAGCAAAAATGATCTTTCATTTTTAAAAAAAATTATAATTTTTGAGAAGAAATCATCTTTAATTTTGCAAAAATTACCATTTTCAAGCAAAAATGATCTTTTTTGAGGCTAAAACGATCTTTCATTTTTAAAAAAATTATAATTTTTGAGAAAAAAAGATCTTTTTTAAGGCCAAAATGATCTTTCATTTTTAAAAAAAATTATAATTTTTGAGAAGAAATCATCTTTAATTTTGCAAAAATTACCATTTTCAAGTAAAAATGATCTTTTTTAAGGCCAAAACGATCTTTCATTTTTAAAAAAAATTATAATTTTTGAGAAGAAATCATTTTTAATTTTGCAAAAATTACCATTTTCAAGCAAAAATGATCTTTTTTGAGGCTAAAACGATCTTTCATTTTTAAAAAAAATTATAATTTTTGAGAAAAAAAGATCTTTTTTAAGGCCAAAACGATCTTTCATTTTTAAAAAAAATTATAATTTTTGAGAAGAAATCATCTTTAATTTTGCAAAAATTACCATTTTCAAGCAAAAATGATCTTTTTTAAGGCCAAAACGATCTTTCATTTTTAAAAAAAATTATAATTTTTGAGAAGAAATCATCTTTAATTTTGCAAAAAATTACCATTTTCAAGCAAAAATGATCTTTCATTTTTAAAAAAAATTATAATTTTTGAGAAGAAATCATCTTTAATTTTGCAAAAATTACCATTTTCAAGTAAAAATGATCTTTTTTAAGGCCAAAACGATCTTTCATTTTTAAAAAAAATTATAATTTTTGAGAAGAAATCATCTTTAATTTTGCAAAAATTACCATTTTCAAGCAAAAATGATCTTTTTTAAGGCCAAAACGATCTTTCATTTTTAAAAAAAATTATAATTTTTGAGAAGAAATCATCTTTAATTTTGCAAAAATTACCATTTTCAAGCAAAAATGATCTTTTTTAAGGCCAAAACGATCTTTCATTTTTAAAAAAAATTATAATTTTTGAGAAGAAATCATCTTTAATTTTGCAAAAATTACCATTTTCAAGCAAAAATGATCTTTCATTTTTAAAAAAATTATAATTTTTGAGAAGAAATCATCTATAATTTTGCAAAAATTACCATTTTCAAGCAAAAATGATCTTTTTTAAGGTAAAAACGATCTTTCATTTCTAAAAAAAATTATAATTTTTGAGTAGAAATCATCTTTAATTTTGCAAAAATTACCATTTTCAAGCAAAAATGATCTTTCATTTTTAAAAAAAATTATAATTTTTGAGAAGAAATCATCTTTAATTTTGCAAAAATTACCATTTTCAAGCAAAAATGATCTTTTTTAAGGCTAAAACGATCTTTCATTTTTAAAAAAAATTATACTTTTGAGAAGAAATCATCTTTAATTTTGCAAAAATTACCATTTTCAAGCAAAAATGATCTTTTTTAAGGCCAAAACGATCTTTCATTTTTAAAAAAATTATAATTTTTGAGAAGAAATCATTTTTAATTTTGCAAAAATTACCATTTTCAAGCAAAAATGATCTTTTTTGAGGCTAAAACGATCTTTCATTTTTAAAAAAAATTATAATTTTTGAGAAAAAAAGATCTTTTTTAAGGCCAAAACGATCTTTCATTTTTAAAAAAAATTATAATTTTTGAGAAGAAATCATCTTTAATTTTGCAAAAATTACCATTTTCAAGCAAAAATGATCTTTTTTAAGGCCAAAACGATCTTTCATTTTTAAAAAAAATTATAATTTTTGAGAAGAAATCATCTTTAATTTTGCAAAAAATTACCATTTTCAAGCAAAAATGATCTTTCATTTTTAAAAAAAATTATAATTTTTGAGAAGAAATCATCTTTAATTTTGCAAAAATTACCATTTTCAAGTAAAAATGATCTTTTTTAAGGCCAAAACGATCTTTCATTTTTAAAAAAAATTATAATTTTTGAGAAGAAATCATCTTTAATTTTGCAAAAATTACCATTTTCAAGCAAAAATGATCTTTTTTAAGGCCAAAACGATCTTTCATTTTTAAAAAAAATTATAATTTTTGAGAAGAAATCATCTTTAATTTTGCAAAAATTACCATTTTCAAGCAAAAATGATCTTTCATTTTTAAAGAAAAATTATAATTTTTGAGAAGAAATCATCTTTAATTTTGCAAAAATTACCATTTTCAAGCAAAAACGATCTTTCATTTTTAAAAAAAATTATAATTATTGAGATAAAATCATCTTTAATTTTGCAAAAATTACCATTTTCAAGCAAAAATGATCTTTTTTAAGGCAAAAACGATCTTTCATTTTTAAAAAAAATTATAATTTTTGAGAAGAAATCATCTTTAATTTTGCAAAAATTACCATTTTCAAGCAAAAATGATCTTTTTTAAGGCCAAAACGATCTTTCATTTTTAAAAAAAATTATAATTTTTGAGAAGAAATCATCTTTAATTTTGCAAAAAATTACCATTTTCAAGCAAAAATGATCTTTCATTTTTAAAAAAAATTATAATTTTTGAGAAGAAATCATCTTTAATTTTGCAAAAATTACCATTTTCAAGTAAAAATGATCTTTTTTAAGGCCAAAACGATCTTTCATTTTTAAAAAAAATTATAATTTTTGAGAAGAAATCATCTTTAATTTTGCAAAAATTACCATTTTCAAGCAAAAATGATCTTTTTTAAGTTCAAAACGATCTTTCATTTTTAAAAAAAATTATAATTTTTGAGAAGAAATCATCTTTAATTTTGCAAAAATTACCATTTTCAAGCAAAAATGATCTTTCATTTTTAAAGAAAAATTATAATTTTTGAGAAGAAATCATCTTTAATTTTGCAAAAATTACCATTTTCAAGCAAAAACGATCTATCATTTTTAAAAAAAATTATAATTTTTGAGAAGAAATCATCTTTAATTTTGCAAAAATTACCATTTTCAAGCAAAAATGATCTTTTTTAAGGCAAAAACGATCTTTCATTTTTAAAAAAAATTATAATTTTTGAGAAGAAATCATCTTTAATTTTGCAAAAATTACCATTTTCAAGCAAAAATGATCTTTTTTAAGGCAAAAACGATCTTTCATTTTTAAAAAAAATTATAATTTTTGAGAAAAAATGATCTTTTTTCGAACAAAATTGATCTTTTTTAAGGCGAAAATCATCTTCTATTCAGCAAAAATTATCATTTTCAAGCAAAGTACTTTCATTTTTAAAAAAAATTATAATTTTTGAGAATAACTGATCTTTTTTAAGGCAGAAACGATCTTTCATTTTTAAAAAAAATTATAATTTTTGAGTAGAAATCATCTTTAATTTTGCAAAAATTACCATTTTCAAGCAAAAATGATCTTTTTTAAGGCCAAAACGATCTTTCATTTTAAATAAAAATTATTATTTTTGAGAAAAAATGATCTTTTTTAAGGCGAAAATCATCTTCTATTCAGCAAAAATTATCATTTTCAAGCAAAAACGATCTTTCATTTAAAAAAAAAATTATAATTTTTGAGAAGAAATCATCTTTAATTTTGCAAAAATTACCATTTTCAAGCAAAAATGATCTTTTTTAAGGCAAAAACGATCTTTCATTTTTAAAAAAAATTATAATTTTTGAGAAGAAATCATCTTTAATTTTGCAAAAATTACCATTTTCAAGCAAAAATGATCTTTTTTAAGGCTAAAACGATCTTTCATTTTAGATAAAAATTATAATTTTTGAGAAAAAATGATCTTTTTTCGAACAAAATTGATCTTTTTTAAGGCGAAAATCATCTTCTATTCAGCAAAAATTATCATTTTCAAGCAAAGTACTTTCATTTTTAAAAAAAATTATAATTTTTGAGAATAACTGATCTTTTTTAAGGCAGAAACGATCTTTCATTTTTAAAAAAAATTATAATTTTTGAGAAGAAATCATCTTTAATTTTGCAAAAATTACCATTTTCAAGCAAAAATGATCTTTTTTAAGGCCAAAACGATCTTTCATTTTAAATAAAAATTATTATTTTTGAGAAAAAATGATCTTTTTTAAGGCGAAAATCATCTTCTATTCAGCAAAAATTATCATTTTCAAGCAAAAACGATCTTTCATTTTAAAAAAAAATTATAATTTTTGAGAAGAAATCATCTTTAATTTTGAAAAAATTACCATTTTCAAGCAAAAATGATCTTTTTTAAGGCCAAAACGATCTTTCATTTTTAAAAAAAATTATAATTTTTGAGAAGAAATCATCTTTAATTTTGCAAAAATTACCATTTTCAAGCAAAAATGATCTTTTTTAAGGCTAAAACGATCTTTCATTTTTAAAGAAAATTATAATTTTTGAGAAGAAATCATCTTTAATTTTGCAAAAATTACCATTTTCAAGCAAAAATGATCTTTCATTTTTAAAAAAAATTATAATTTTTGAGAAGAAATCATCTTTAATTTTGCAAAAATTACCATTTTCAAGCAAAAATGATCTTTTTTAAGGCCAAAACGATCTTTCATTTTTAAAAAAAATCATAATTTTTGAGAAGAAATATTCTTTAATTTTGCAAAAATTACCATTTTCAAGCAAAAATGATCTTTCATTTTTAAAAAAAATTATAATTTTTGAGAAGAAATCCATTTTAATTCTGCAAAAATTACCATTTTCAAGCAAAAATGATCTTTTTTAAGGCTAAAACGATCTTTCATTTTTAAAAAAAATTATAATTTTTGAGAAAAAATGATCTTTTTTAAGGTAAAAACGATCTTTCATTTCTAAAGAAAATTATAATTTTTGAGTAGAAATCATCTTTAATTTTGCAAAAATTACATTTTCAAGCAAAAATGATCTTTTTTAAGGCTAAAACGATCTTTCATTTTTAAAAAAGATCATAATTTTTGAGAAGAAATAATCTTTAATTTTGCAAAAATTACCATTTTCAAGCAAAAACGATCTTTCATTTTTAAAAAAAATTATAATTTTTGAGAAGAAATCATCTTTAATTTTGCAAAAATTACCATTTTCAAGCAAAAATGATCTTTTTTAAGGCCAAAACGATCTTTCATTTTTAAAAAAAATTATAATTTTTGAGAAGAAATCATCTTTAATTTTGCAAAAATTACCATTTTCAAGCAAAAATGATCTTTCATTTTTAAAAAAAATTATAATTTTTGAGAAGAAATCATCTTTAATTTTGCAGAAATTACCATTTTCAAGCAAAAATGATCCTTTTTAAGGCCAAAACGATCTTTCATTTTTAAAAAAAATTATAATTTTTGAGAAGAAATCATCTTTAATTTTGCAAAAAATTACCATTTTCAAGCAAAAATGATCTTTCATTTTTAAAAAAAATTATAATTTTTGAGAAGAAATCATCTTTAATTTTGCAAAAATTACCATTTTCAAGTAAAAATGATCTTTTTTAAGGCCAAAACGATCTTTCATTTTTAAAAAAAAATTATAATTTTTGAGAAGAAATCATCTTTAATTTTGCAAAAATTACCATTTTCAAGCAAAAATGATCTTTTTTAAGGCGGAAAACGATCTTTCATTTTTAAAAAAAATTATAATTTTTGAGAAGAAATCATCTTTAATTTTGCAAAAATTACCATTTTCAAGCAAAAATGATCTTTCATTTTTAAAGAAAAATTATAATTTTTGAGAAGAAATCATCTTTAATTTTGCAAAAAATTACCATTTTCAAGCAAAAATGATCTTTCATTTTTAAAAAAAATTATAATTTTTGAGAAGAAATCATCTTTAATTTTGCAAAAATTACCATTTTCAAGTAAAAATGATCTTTTTTAAGGCCAAAACGATCTTTCATTTTTAAAAAAAATTATAATTTTTGAGAAGAAATCATCTTTAATTTTGCAAAAATTACCATTTTCAAGCAAAAATGATCTTTTTTAAGGCCAAAACGATCTTTCATTTTTAAAAAAAATTATAATTTTTGAGAAGAAATCATCTTTAATTTTGCAAAAAATTACCATTTTCAAGCAAAAATGATCTTTCATTTTTAAAAAAAATTATAATTTTTGAGAAGAAATCATCTTTAATTTTGCAAAAATTACCATTTTCAAGTAAAAATGATCTTTTTTAAGGCCAAAACGATCTTTCATTTTTAAAAAAAATTATAATTTTTGAGAAGAAATCATCTTTAATTTTGCAAAAATTACCATTTTCAAGCAAAAATGATCTTTTTTAAGTTCAAAACGATCTTTCATTTTTAAAAAAAATTATAATTTTTGAGAAGAAATCATCTTTAATTTTGCAAAAATTACCATTTTCAAGCAAAAATGATCTTTCATTTTTAAAGAAAAATTATAATTTTTGAGAAGAAATCATCTTTAATTTTGCAAAAATTACCATTTTCAAGCAAAAACGATCTTTCATTTTTAAAAAAAATTATAATTTTTGAGAAGAAATCATCTTTAATTTTGCAAAAATTACCATTTTCAAGCAAAAATGATCTTTTTTAAGGCAAAAACGATCTTTCATTTTTAAAAAAAATTATAATTTTTGAGAAGAAATCATCTTTAATTTTGCAAAAATTACCATTTTCAAGCAAAAACGATCTTTCATTTTTAAAAAAAATTATAATTTTTGAGAAGAAATCATCTTTAATTTTGCAAAAATTACCATTTTCAAGCAAAAATGATCTTTTTTAAGGCCAAAACGATCTTTCATTTAAAAAAAAAATTATTATTTTTGAGAAGAAATCATCTTTAATTTTGCAAAAATTACCATTTTCAAGCAAAAATGATCTTTTTTAATGCCAAAACGATCTTTCATTTTAAATAAAAATTATAATTTTTGAGAAAAAATGATCTTTTTTCGAACAAAATTGATCTTTTTTAAGGCGAAAATCATCTTCTATTCAGCAAAAATTATCATTTTCAAGCAAAGTACTTTCATTTTTAAAAAAAATTATAATTTTTGAGAATAACTGATCTTTTTTAAGGCAGAAACGATCTTTCATTTTTAAAAAAAATTATAATTTTTGAGTAGAAATCATCTTTAATTTTGCAAAAATTACCATTTTCAAGCAAAAATGATCTTTTTTAAGGCCAAAACGATCTTTCATTTTAAATAAAAATTATTATTTTTGAGAAAAAATGATCTTTTTTAAGGCGAAAATCATCTTCTATTCAGCAAAAATTATCATTTTCAAGCAAAAACGATCTTTCATTTAAAAAAAAAATTATAATTTTTGAGAAGAAATCATCTTTAATTTTGCAAAAATTACCATTTTCAAGCAAAAATGATCTTTTTTAAGGCCAAAACGATCTTTCATTTTTAAAAAAAATTATAATTTTTGAGAAGAAATCATCTTTAATTTTGCAAAAATTACCATTTTCAAGCAAAAATGATCTTTTTTAAGGCTAAAACGATCTTTCATTTTAGATAAAAATTATAATTTTTGAGAAAAAATGATCTTTTTTCGAACAAAATTGATCTTTTTTAAGGCGAAAATCATCTTCTATTCAGCAAAAATTATCATTTTCAAGCAAAGTACTTTCATTTTTAAAAAAAATTATAATTTTTGAGAATAACTGATCTTTTTTAAGGCAGAAAACGATCTTTCATTTTTAAAAAAAATTATAATTTTTGAGTAGAAATCATCTTTAATTTTGCAAAAATTACCATTTTCAAGCAAAAATGATCTTTTTTAAGGCCAAAACGATCTTTCATTTTAAATAAAAATTATTATTTTTGAGAAAAAATGATCTTTTTTAAGGCGAAAATCATCTTCTATTCAGCAAAAATTATCATTTTCAAGCAAAAACGATCTTTCATTTTAAAAAAAAATTATAATTTTTGAGAAGAAATCATCTTTAATTTTGAAAAAATTACCATTTTCAAGCAAAAATGATCTTTTTTAAGGCCAAAACGATCTTTCATTTTTAAAAAAAATTATAATTTTTGAGAAGAAATCATCTTTAATTTTGCAAAAATTACCATTTTCAAGCAAAAATGATCTTTTTTAAGGCTAAAACGATCTTTCATTTTTAAAGAAAATTATAATTTTTGAGAAGAAATCATCTTTAATTTTGCAAAAATTACCATTTTCAAGCAAAAATGATCTTTCATTTTTAAAAAAAATTATAATTTTTGAGAAGAAATCATCTTTAATTTTGCAAAAATTACCATTTTCAAGCAAAAATGATCTTTTTTAAGGCCAAAACGATCTTTCATTTTTAAAAAAAATCATAATTTTTGAGAAGAAATATTCTTTAATTTTGCAAAAATTACCATTTTCAAGCAAAAATGATCTTTCATTTTTAAAAAAAATTATAATTTTTGAGAAGAAATCCATTTTAATTCTGCAAAAATTACCATTTTCAAGCAAAAATGATCTTTTTTAAGGCTAAAACGATCTTTCATTTTTAAAAAAAATTATAATTTTTGAGAAAAAATGATCTTTTTTAAGGTAAAAACGATCTTTCATTTCTAAAGAAAATTATAATTTTTGAGTAGAAATCATCTTTAATTTTGCAAAAATTACATTTTCAAGCAAAAATGATCTTTTTTAAGGCTAAAACGATCTTTCATTTTTAAAAAAGATCATAATTTTTGAGAAGAAATAATCTTTAATTTTGCAAAAATTACCATTTTCAAGCAAAAACGATCTTTCATTTTTAAAAAAAATTATAATTTTTGAGAAGAAATCATCTTTAATTTTGCAAAAATTACCATTTTCAAGCAAAAATGATCTTTTTTAAGGCCAAAACGATCTTTCATTTTTAAAAAAAATTATAATTTTTGAGAAGAAATCATCTTTAATTTTGCAAAAATTACCATTTTCAAGCAAAAATGATCTTTCATTTTTAAAAAAAATTATAATTTTTGAGAAGAAATCATCTTTAATTTTGCAAAAATTACCATTTTCAAGCAAAAATGATCTTTTTTAAGGCCAAAACGATCTTTCATTTTTAAAAAAAATTATAATTTTTGAGAAGAAATCATCTATAATTTTGCAAAAATTACCATTTTCAAGCAAAAATGATCTTTTTTAAGGTAAAAACGATCTTTCATTTCTAAAAAAAATTATAATTTTTGAGTAGAAATCATCTTTAATTTTGCAAAAATTACCATTTTCAAGCAAAAATGAGCTTTCATTTTTAAAAAAAATTATAATTTTTGAGAAGAAATCATCTTTAATTTTGCAAAAATTACCATTTTCAAGCAAAAATGATCTTTTTTAAGGCTAAAACGATCTTTCATTTTTAAAAAAAATTAAAATTTTTGAGAAAAAATGATCTTTTTTAAGGCCGAAACGATCTTTCATTTTTAAAAAAAATTATAATTTTTGAGAAGAAATCATCTTTAATTTTGCAAAAATTACCATTTTCAAGCAAAAATGATCTTTTTTAAGGCCAAAACGATCTTTCATTTTTAAAAAAAATTATAATTTTTGAGAAGAAATCATTTTTAATTTTGCAAAAATTACCATTTTCAAGCAAAAATGATCTTTTTTAAGGCTAAAACGATCTTTCATTTTTAAAAAAAATTATAATTTTTGAGAAGAAATCATCTTTAATTTTGCAAAAATTACCATTTTCAAGCAAAAATGATCTTTTTTAAGGCCAAAACGATCTTTCATTTTTAAAAAAAATTATAATTTTTGAGAAGAAATCATCCTTAATTTTGCAAAAAATTACCATTTTCAAGCAAAAATGATCTTTTTTAAGGCCAAAACGATCTTTCATTTTTAAAAAAAATTATAATTTTTGAGAAGAAATCATCTTTAATTTTGCAAAAATTACCATTTTCAAGCAAAAATGATCTTTCATTTTTAAAGAAAAATTATAATTTTTGAGAAGAAATCCATTTTAATTTTGCAAAAATTACCATTTTCAAGCAAAAATGATCTTTTTTAAGGTAAAAACGATCTTTCATTTCTAAAGAAAATTATAATTTTTGAGAAAAAAAGATCTTTTTTAAGGCCAAAACGATCTTTCATTTTTAAAAAAAATTATAATTTTTGAGAAGAAATCATCTTTAATTTTGCAAAAATTACCATTTTCAAGCAAAAATGATCTTTTTTAAGGTAAAAACGATCTTTCATTTCTAAAGAAAATTATAATTTTTGAGTAGAAATCATCTTTTATCTTGCAAAAATTACCATTTTCAAGCAAAAATGATCTTTTTTAAGGCCAAAACGATCTTTCATTTTTAAAAAAAATTATAATTTTTGAGAAGAAATCATCTTTAATTTTGCAAAAATTACCATTTTCAAGCAAAAATGATCTTTCATTTTTAAAGAAAAATTATAATTTTTGAGAAGAAATCCATTTTAATTTTGCAAAAATTACCATTTTCAAGCAAAAATGATCTTTTTTAAGGTAAAAACGATCTTTCATTTCTAAAGAAAATTATAATTTTTGAGTAGAAATCATCTTTTATCTTGCAAAAATTACCATTTTCAAGCAAAAATGATCTTTTTTAAGGCCAAAACGATCTTTCATTTTTAAAAAAAATTATAATTTTTGAGAAAAAATGATCTTTTTAAGGTAAAAACGATCTTTCATTTCTAAAAAAAATTATTATTTTTGAGAAGAAGTCATCTTTAATTTTGCAAAAATTACCATTTTCAAGCAAAAATGATCTTTCATTTTTAAAGAAAAATTATAATTTTTGAGAAGAAATCCATTTTAATTTTGCAAAAATTACCATTTTCAAGCAAAAAAGATCTTTTTTAAGGTAAAAACGATCTTTCATTTCTAAAGAAAATTATAATTTTTGAGTAGAAATCATCTTTTATTTTGCAAAAATTACCATTTTCAAGCAAAAATGATCTGTTTTAAGGCCAAAACGATCTTTCATTTTTAAAAAAAATTATAATTTTTGAGAAGAAATCATCTTTAATTTTGCAAAAATTACCATTTTCAAGCAAAAATGATCTTTTTTAAGGCCAAAACGATCTCTCATTTTTAAAAAAAATTATAATTTTTGAGTAGAAATCATCTTTAATTTTGCAAAAATTACCATTTTCAAGCAAAAATGATCTTTTTTAAGGCCAAAACGATCTTTCATTTTTAAAAAAAATTATAATTTTTGAGAAAAAAAGATCTTTTTTAAGGCCAAAACGATCTTTCATTTTTAAAAAAAATTATAATTTTTGAGAAGAAATCATCTTTAATTTTGCAAAAAATTACCATTTTCAAGCAAAAATGATCTTTCATTTTTAAAAAAAATTATAATTTTTGAGAAGAAATCATCTTTAATTTTGCAAAAATTACCATTTTCAAGCAAAAATGATCTTTTTTAAGGCCAAAACGATCTTTCATTTTTAAAAAAAATTATTATTTTTGAGAAAAAAAGATCTTTTTTAAGGCCAAAACGATCTTTCATTTTTAAAAAAAATTATAATTTTTGAGTAGAAATCATCTTTTATCTTGCAAAAATTACCATTTTCAAGCAAAAATGATCTTTTTTAAGGCCAAAACGATCTTTCATTTTTAAAAAAAATTATAATTTTTGAGAAGAAATCATCTTTTATCTTGCAAAAATTACCATTTTCAAGCAAAAATGATCTTTTTTAAGGCCAAAACGATCTTTCATTTTTAAAAAAAATTATAATTTTTGAGAAGAAATCATCTTTAATTTTGCAAAAAATTACCATTTTCAAGCAAAAATGATCTTTCATTTTTAAAAAAAATTATAATTTTTGAGAAGAAATCATCTTTAATTTTGCAAAAATTACCATTTTCAAGCAAAAATGATCTTTTTTAAGGCCAAAACGATCTTTCATTTTTAAAAAAAATTATAATTTTTGAGAAGAAATCATCTTTAATTTTGAAAAAATCATAATTTTTGAGAAAAAATGATCTTTTTTAAGGCCAAAACGATCTTTCATTTCTAAAGAAAATTATAATTTTTGAGAAGAAATCATCTTTAATTTTGCAAAAATTACCATTTTCAAGCAAAAATGATCTTTTTTAAGGCCAAAACGATCTTTCATTTTTAAAAAAAATTATAATTTTTGAGAAGAAATCATCTTTAATTTTGCAAAAATTACCATTTTCAAGCAAAAATGATCTTTTTTAAGGCCAAAACGATCTTTCATTTTAAAAAAAATTATAATTTTTGAGAAGAAATCATCTTTAATTTTGCAAAAATTACCATTTTCAAGCAAAAATGATCTTTTTTAAGGCTAAAACGATCTTTCATTTTTAAAAAAAATTATAATTTTTGAGAAAAAATGATCTTTTTTAAGGTAAAAACGATCTTTCATTTCTAAAAAAAATTATAATTTTTGAGTAGAAATCATCTTTAATTTTGCAAAAATTACCATTTTCAAGCAAAAATGATCTTTTTAAGGCCAAAACGATCTTTCATTTTTAAAAAAAATTATAATTTTTGAGAAGAAATCATTTTTAATTTTGCAAAAATTACCATTTTCAAGCAAAAATGATCTTTTTTAAGGCTAAAACGATCTTTCATTTTTAAAAAAAATTATAATTTTTGAGTAGAAATCATCTTTAATTTTGCAAAAATTACCATTTTCAAGCAAAAATGATCTTTTTTAAGGCCAAAACGATCTTTCATTTTTAAAAAAAAATTATTATTTTTGAGAAAAAAAGATCTTTTTTAAGGCCAAAACGATCTTTCATTTTTAAAAAAAATTATAATTTTTGAGAAGAAATCATCTTTTATCTTGCAAAAATTACCATTTTCAAGCAAAAATGATCTTTTTTAAGGCCAAAACGATCTTTCATTTTTAAAAAAAATTATAATTTTTGAGAAGAAATCATCTTTTATCTTGCAAAAATTACCATTTTCAAGCAAAAATGATCTTTTTTAAGGCCAAAACGATCTTTCATTTTTAAAAAAAATTATAATTTTTGAGAAGAAATCATCTTTAATTTTGCAAAAAATTACCATTTTCAAGCAAAAATGATCTTTCATTTTAAAAAAAATTATAATTTTTGAGAAGAAATCATCTTTAATTTTGCAAAAATTACCATTTTCAAGCAAAAATGATCTTTTTTAAGGCCAAAACGATCTTTCATTTTAAAAAAAAATTATAATTTTTGAGAAGAAATCATTTTTAATTTTGCAAAAATTACCATTTTCAAGCAAAAATGATCTTTTTTAAGGCCAAAACGATCTTTCATTTTTAAAAAAAATTATAATTTTTGAGAAGAAATCATCTTTAATTTTGCAAAAATTACCATTTTCAAGCAAAAATGATCTTTTTTAAGGCCAAAACGATCTTTCATTTTTAAAAAAAATTATAATTTTTGAGAAGAAATCATCTTTAATTTTGCAAAAAATTACCATTTTCAAGCAAAAATGATCTTTCATTTTTAAAAAAAATTATAATTTTTGAGAAGAAATCATCTTTAATTTTGAAAAAATCATAATTTTTGAGAAAAAAAGATCTTTTTTAAGGCCAAAACGATCTTTCATTTTTAAAAAAAATTATAATTTTTGAGAAGAAATCATCTTTAATTTTGCAAAAATTACCATTTTCAAGCAAAAATGATCTTTTTTAAGGCCAAAACGATCTTTCATTTTTAAAAAAAATTATAATTTTTGAGAAGAAATCATCTTTAATTTTGCAAAAAATTACCATTTTCAAGCAAAAATGATCTTTCATTTTTAAAAAAAATTATAATTTTTGAGAAGAAATCATCTTTAATTTTGCAAAAAATTACCATTTTCAAGCAAAAACGATCTTTTTTAAGGCCAAAACGATCTTTCATTTTTAAAATAAATTATAATTTTTGAGAAGAAATCATTTTTAATTTTGCAAAAATTACCATTTTCAAGCAAAAATGATCTTTTTTAAGGCCAAAACGATCTTTCATTTTTAAAAAAAATTATAATTTTTGAGAAGAAATCATCTTTAATTTTGCAAAAAATTACCATTTTCAAGCAAAAATGATCTTTCATTTTTAAAAAAAATTATAATTTTTGAGAAGAAATCATCTTTAATTTTGCAAAAAATTACCATTTTCAAGCAAAAACGATCTTTTTTAAGGCCAAAACGATCTTTCATTTTTAAAATAAATTATAATTTTTGAGAAGAAATCATTTTTAATTTTGCAAAAATTACCATTTTCAAGCAAAAATGATCTTTTTTAAGGCCAAAACGATCTTTCATTTTTAAAAAAAATTATAATTTTTGAGAAGAAATCATCTTTAATTTTGCAAAAATTACCATTTTCAAGCAAAAATGATCTTTTTTAAGGCCAAAACGATCTTTCATTTTTAAAAAAAATTATAATTTTTGAGAAGAAATCATCTTTAATTTTGCAAAAAATTACCATTTTCAAGCAAAAATGATCTTTCATTTTTAAAAAAAATTATAATTTTTGAGAAGAAATCATCTTTAATTTTGCAAAAATTACCATTTTCAAGCAAAAATGATCTTTTTTAAGGCCAAAACGATCTTTCATTTTTAAAAAAAATTATAATTTTTGAGAAGAAATCATCTTTAATTTTGAAAAAATCATAATTTTTGAGAAAAAATGATCTTTTTTAAGGCCAAAACGATCTTTCATTTTTAAAAAAAATTATAATTTTTGAGAAGAAATCATCTTTAATTTTGCAAAAATTACCATTTTCAAGCAAAAATGATCTTTTTTAAGGCCAAAACGATCTTTCATTTTTAAAAAAAATTATAATTTTTGAGAAGAAATCATCTTTAATTTTGCAAAAATTACCATTTTCAAGCAAAAATGATCTTTTTTAAGGCCAAAACGATCTTTCATTTTTAAAAAAAATTATAATTTTTGAGAAGAAATCATCTTTAATTTTGCAAAAATTACCATTTTCAAGCAAAAATGATCTTTTTTAAGGCCAAAACGATCTTTCATTTTTAAAAAAAATTATAATTTTTGAGAAAAAAAGATCTTTTTTAAGGCCAAAACGATCTTTCATTTTTAAAAAAAATTATAATTTTTGAGAAGAAATCATCTTTAATTTTGCAAAAAATTACCATTTTCAAGCAAAAATGATCTTTCATTTTTAAAAAAAATTATAATTTTTGAGAAGAAATCATCTTTAATTTTGCAAAAATTACCATTTTCAAGCAAAAATGATCTTTTTTAAGGCCAAAACGATCTTTCATTTTTAAAAAAAATTATAATTTTTGAGAAGAAATCATCTTTAATTTTGCAAAAATTACCATTTTCAAGCAAAAATGATCTTTTTTAAGGCCAAAACGATCTTTCATTTTTAAAAAAAATTATAATTTTTGAGAAAAAAAGATCTTTTTTAAGGCCAAAACGATCTTTCATTTTTAAAAAAAATTATAATTTTTGAGAAGAAATCATCTTTAATTTTGCAAAAAATTACCATTTTCAAGCAAAAATGATCTTTCATTTTTAAAAAAAATTATAATTTTTGAGAAGAAATCATCTTTAATTTTTCAAAAAATTACCATTTTCAAGCAAAAACGATCTTTCATTTTTAAAAAAAATTATAATTTTTGAGAAAAAAAGATCTTTTTTAAGGCCAAAACGATCTTTCATTTTTAAAAAAAATTATAATTTTTGAGAAGAAATCATCTTTAATTTTGCAAAAAATTACCATTTTCAAGCAAAAATGATCTTTCATTTTTAAAAAAAATTATAATTTTGAGAAGAAATCATCTTTAATTTTGCAAAAATTACCATTTTCAAGCAAAAATGATCTTTTTTAAGGCCAAAACGATCTTTCATTTTTAAAAAAAATTATAATTTTTGAGAAGAAATCATTTTTAATTTTGCAAAAATTACCATTTTCAAGCAAAAATGATCTTTTTTAAGGCCAAAACGATCTTTCATTTTTAAAAAAAATTATAATTTTTGAGAAGAAATCATCTTTAATTTTGCAAAAATTACCATTTTCAAGCAAAAATGATCTTTTTTAAGGCCAAAACGATCTTTCATTTTTAAAAAAAATTATAATTTTGAGAAGAAATCATCTTTAATTTTGCAAAAATTACCATTTTCAAGCAAAAATGATCTTTTTTAAGGCCAAAACGATCTTTCATTTTTAAAAAAAATTATAATTTTTGAGAAGAAATCATCTTTAATTTTGCAAAAATTACCATTTTCAAGCAAAAATGATCTTTCATTTTTAAAAAAAATTATAATTTTTGAGAAGAAATCATCTTTAATTTTGCAAAAATTACCATTTTCAAGCAAAAATGATCTTTCTTTAGGCCAAAACGATCTTTCATTTTTAAAAAAAATTATAATTTTTGAGAAGAAATCATCTTAATTTTGCAAAAATTACCATTTTCAAGCAAAAATGATCTTTTTTAAGGCCAAAACGATCTTTCATTTTAAAAAAAATTATAATTTTTGAGAAGAAATCATCTTTAATTTTGCAAAAATTACCATTTTCAAGCAAAAATGATCTTTCATTTTTAAAAAAAATTATAATTTTTGAGAAGAAATCATCTTTAATTTTGCAAAATTACCATTTTCAAGCAAAAATGATCTTTCTTTAGGCCAAAACGATCTTTCATTTTTAAAAAAAATTATAATTTTTGAGAAGAAATCATTTTTAATTTTGCAAAAATTACCATTTTCAAGCAAAAATGATCTTTTTTAAGGCCAAAACGATCTTTCATTTCTAAAAAAAATTATAATTTTTGAGAAAAAATGATCTTTTTTAAGGTAAAAACGATCTTTCATTTTTAAAAAAATTATAATTTTTGAGTAGAAATCATCTTTAATTTTGCAAAAATTACCATTTTCAAGCAAAAATGATCTTTTTTAAGGCCAAAACGATCTTTCATTTTTAAAAAAAATTATAATTTTTGAGAAGAAATCATTTTTATTTTTGCAAAAATTACCATTTTCAAGCAAAAATGATCTTTTTTAAGGCTAAAACGATCTTTCATTTTTAAAAAAAATTATAATTTTGAGAAAAAATGATCTTTTTTAAGGTAAAAACGATCTTTCATTTCTAAAAAAAATTATAATTTTTGAGTAGAAATCATCTTTAATTTTGCAAAAATTACCATTTTCAAGCAAAAATGATCTTTTTTAAGGCTAAAACGATCTTTCATTTTTAAAAAAAATTATAATTTTTGAGAAGAAATCATCTTTAATTTTGCAAAAATTACCATTTTCAAGCAAAAATGATCTTTTTTAAGGCCAAAACGATCTTTCATTTTAAAAAAAAATTATAATTTTTGAGAAGAAATCATTTTTAATTTTGCAAAAATTACCATTTTCAAGCAAAAATGATCTTTTTTAAGGCCAAAACGATCTTTCATTTTTAAAAAAAATTATAATTTTTGAGAAGAAATCATCTTTAATTTTGCAAAAAATTACCATTTTCAAGCAAAAATGATCTTTTTTAAGGCCAAAACGATCTTTCATTTTTAAAAAAAATTATAATTTTTGAGAAGAAATCATCTTTAATTTTGCAAAAAATTACCATTTTCAAGCAAAAATGATCTTTCATTTTTAAAAAAATTATAATTTTTGAGAAGAAATCATCTTTAATTTTGAAAAAATCATAATTTTTGAGAAAAAAAGATCTTTTTTAAGGCCAAAACGATCTTTCATTTTTAAAAAAAATTATAATTTTGAGAAGAAATCATCTTTAATTTTGCAAAAATTACCATTTTCAAGCAAAAATGATCTTTTTTAAGGCCAAAACGATCTTTCATTTTTAAAAAAAATTATAATTTTTGAGAAGAAATCATCTTTAATTTTGCAAAAATTACCATTTTCAAGCAAAAATGATCTTTCATTTTTAAAAAAAATTATAATTTTTGAGAAGAAATCATCTTTAATTTTGCAAAAAATTACCATTTTCAAGCAAAAACGATCTTTTTTAAGGCCAAAACGATCTTTCATTTTTAAAATAAATTATAATTTTTGAGAAGAAATCATTTTTAATTTTGCAAAAATTACCATTTTCAAGCAAAAATGATCTTTTTAAGGCCAAAACGATCTTTCATTTTTAAAAAAATTATAATTTTTGAGAAGAAATCATCTTTAATTTTGCAAAAAATTACCATTTTCAAGCAAAAATGATCTTTCATTTTTAAAAAAAATTATAATTTTGAGAAGAAATCATCTTTAATTTTGCAAAAAATTACCATTTTCAAGCAAAAACGATCTTTTTTAAGGCCAAAACGATCTTTCATTTTTAAAATAAATTATAATTTTTGAGAAGAAATCATTTTTAATTTTGCAAAAATTACCATTTTCAAGCAAAAATGATCTTTTTTAAGGCCAAAACGATCTTTCATTTTTAAAAAAATTATAATTTTTGAGAAGAAATCATCTTTAATTTTGCAAAAATTACCATTTTCAAGCAAAAATGATCTTTTTTAAGGCCAAAACGATCTTCATTTTTAAAAAAAATTATAATTTTTTAGAAGAAATCATCTTTAATTTTGCAAAAAATACCATTTTTAAGCAAAAACGATCTTTCATTTTTAAAAAAAATTATAATTTTTTAGAAGAAATCATCTTTAATTTTGCAAAAATTACCATTTTTAAGCAAAAATGATCTTTTTTTAAGGCCAAAAAGATCTTTCATTTTTAAAAAAAATTATATTTTTTGAGAAGAAATCATCTTTAATTTTGAAAAAAATCATAATTTTTGAGAAAAAATGATCTTTTTTAAGGCCAAAACGATCTTTCATTTTAAAAAAATTATAATTTTTGAGAAGAAATCATCTTTAATTTTGCAAAAATTACCATTTTCAAGCAAAAATGATCTTTTTTTAAGGCCAAAACGATCTTTCATTTTTAAAAAAAATTATAATTTTTGAGAAGAAATCATCTTTAATTTGCAAAAATTACCATTTTCAAGCAAAAATGATCTTTTTTAAGGCCAAACGATCTTTCATTTTTAAAAAAATTATAATTTTTGAGAAGAAATCATCTTTAATTTTGCAAAAATTACCATTTTCAAGCAAAAATGATCTTTTTTAAGGCCAAAACGATCTTTCATTTTTAAAAAAAATTATAATTTTTGAGAAAAAAAGATCTTTTTTAAGGCCAAAACGATCTTTCATTTTTAAAAAAATTATAATTTTTGAGAAGAAATCATCTTTAATTTTGCAAAAAATTACCATTTTCAAGCAAAATGATCTTTCATTTTTAAAAAAAATTATAATTTTTGAGAAGAAATCATCTTTAATTTTGCAAAAATTACCATTTTCAAGCAAAAATGATCTTTTTTAAGGCCAAAACGATCTTTCATTTTTAAAAAAAATTATAATTTTTGAGAAGAAATCATCTTTAATTTTGCAAAAATTACCATTTTCAAGCAAAAATGATCTTTTTTAAGGCCAAACGATCTTTCATTTTTAAAAAAAATTATAATTTTTGAGAAAAAAAGATCTTTTTTAAGGCCAAAACGATCTTTCATTTTTAAAAAAAATTATAATTTTTGAGAAGAAATCATCTTTAATTTTGCAAAAAATTACCATTTTCAAGCAAAAATGATCTTTCATTTTTAAAAAAATTATAATTTTTGAGAAGAAATCATCTTTAATTTTTCAAAAAATTACCATTTTCAAGCAAAAACGATCTTTCATTTTTAAAAAAATTATAATTTTTGAGAAAAAAGATCTTTTTTAAGGCCAAAACGATCTTTCATTTTTAAAAAAATTATAATTTTTGAGAAGAAATCATCTTTAATTTTGCAAAAAATTACCATTTTCAAGCAAAAATGATCTTTCATTTTTAAAAAAAATTATAATTTTTGAGAAGAAATCATCTTTAATTTTGCAAAAATTACCATTTTCAAGCAAAAATGATCTTTTTTAAGGCCAAAACGATCTTTCATTTTTAAAAAAAATTATAATTTTTGAGAAGAAATCATTTTTAATTTTGCAAAAATTACCATTTTCAAGCAAAAATGATCTTTTTTAAGGCCAAAACGATCTTTCATTTTTAAAAAAAATTATAATTTTTGAGAAGAAATCATCTTTAATTTTGCAAAAATTACCATTTTCAAGCAAAATGATCTTTTTTAAGGCCAAAACGATCTTTCATTTTAAAAAAAATTATAATTTTTGAGAAGAAATCATCTTTAATTTTGCAAAAATTACCATTTTCAAGCAAAAATGATCTTTTTTAAGGCCAAAACGATCTTTCATTTTTAAAAAAAATTATAATTTTTGAGAAGAAATCATCTTTAATTTTGCAAAAATTACCATTTTCAAGCAAAAATGATCTTTCATTTTTAAAAAAAATTATAATTTTTGAGAAGAAATCATCTTTAATTTTGCAAAAATTACCATTTTCAAGCAAAAATGATCTTTCTTTAGGCCAAAACGATCTTTCATTTTTAAAAAAAATTATAATTTTTGAGAAGAAATCATCTTAATTTTGCAAAAATTACCATTTTCAAGCAAAAATGATCTTTTTTAAGGCCCAAAACGATCTTTCATTTTAAAAAAAATTATAATTTTTGAGAAGAAATCATCTTAATTTTGCAAAAATTACCATTTTCAAGCAAAATGATCTTTCATTTTTAAAAAAATTATAATTTTTGAGAAGAATCATCTTTAATTTTGCAAAAATTACCATTTTCAAGCAAAAATGATCTTTCTTTAGGCCAAAACGATCTTTCATTTTAAAAAAAATTATAATTTTTGAGAAGAAATCATTTTTAATTTTGCAAAAATTACCATTTTCAAGCAAAATGATCTTTTTTAAGGCCAAAACGATCTTTCATTTCTAAAAAAAATTATAATTTTGAGAAAAAATGATCTTTTTTAAGGTAAAAACGATCTTTCATTTTTAAAAAAAATTATAATTTTTGAGTAGAATCATCTTTAATTTTGCAAAAATTACCATTTTCAAGCAAAAATGATCTTTTTTAAGGCCAAAACGATCTTTCATTTTTAAAAAAAAATTATAATTTTTGAGAAGAAATCATTTTTATTTTTGCAAAAATTACCATTTTCAAGCAAAAATGATCTTTTTTAAGGCTAAAACGATCTTTCATTTTAAAAAAAATTATAATTTTTGAGAAAAAATGATCTTTTTTAAGGTAAAAACGATCTTTCATTTCTAAAAAAATTATAATTTTTGAGTAGAAATCATCTTTAATTTTGCAAAAATTACCATTTTCAAGCAAAAATGATCTTTTTTAAGGCTAAAACGATCTTTCATTTTTAAAAAAATTATAATTTTTGAGAAGAAATCATCTTTAATTTTGCAAAAATTACCATTTCAAGCAAAAATGATCTTTTTAAGGCTAAAACGATCTTTCATTTTTAAAAAAAATTATAATTTTTGAGAAAAAATGATCTTTTTTAAGGTAAAAACGATCTTTCATTTCTAAAAAAAATTATAATTTTGAGTAGAAATCATCTTAATTTTGCAAAAATTACCATTTTCAAGCAAAAATGATCTTTTTTAAGGCCAAAACGATCTTTCATTTTTAAAAAAAATTATAATTTTTGAGAAGAAATCATCTTTAATTTTGCAAAAATTACCATTTTCAAGCAAAAATGATCTTTTTTAAGGCCAAAACGATCTTGATTTTAAAAAAAAATATAATTTTTGAGAAAAAAATGATCTTTTTTCGAACAAAATTGATCTTTTTTAAGGCGAAAATCATCTTCTATTCAGCAAAAATTATCATTTTCAAGCAAAAACGATCTTTCATTTTTAAAAAAAATTATAATTTTTGAGAAGAAATCATCTTTAATTTTGCAAAAATTACCATTTTCAAGCAAAAATGATCTTTCATTTTTAAAAAAAATTATAATTTTTGAGAAGAAATCATCTTAATTTTGCAAAAATTACCATTTTCAAGCAAAAATGATCTTTCTTTAGGCCAAAACGTTCTTTCATTTTTAAAAAAAATTATAATTTTTGAGAAGAAATCATCTTTAATTTTGCAAAAATTACCATTTTCAAGCAAAAATGATCTTTCTTAAGGCCAAAACGATCTTTTATTTCTAAAAAAAATTATAATTTTTGAGAAAAAATGATCTTTTTTAAGGTAAAAACGATCTTTCATTTTTAAAAAAAATTATAATTTTTGAGTAGAAATCATCTTTAATTTTGCAAAAATTACCATTTTCAAGCAAAAATGATCTTTTAAAGGCCAAAACGATCTTTCATTTTTAAAAAAAATTATAATTTTTGAGAATAAATCATCTTTAATTTTGCAAAAATTACCATTTTCAAGCAAAAATGATCTTTTTAAGGCTAAAACGATCTTTCATTTTTAAAAAAAATTATAATTTTTGAGAAGAAATCCATTTTAATTTTGCAAAAATTACCATTTTCAAGCAAAAAAGATCTTTTTTAAGGCTAAATCGATCTTTCATTTTTAAAAACAAATTATAATTTTGAGAAAAAATGATCTTTTTTAAGGTAAAAACGATCTTAAATTTCTAAAAAAAAATTATAATTTTTGAGTAGAAATCATCTTTAATTTTGCAAAAATTACCATTTTCAAGCAAAAATGATCTTTTTTAAGGCCAAAACGATCTTTTCATTTTTAAAAAAAATTATAATTTTGAGTAGAAATCATCTTTAATTTTGCAAAAAATTACCATTTTCAAGCAAAAATGATCTTTTTTTAAGGCCAAAACGATCTTTCATTTCTAAAAAAATTATAATTTTGAGTAGAAATCATCTTTAATTTGGAAAAATTACATTTTCAAGCAAAAATGATCTTTTTTAAGGTAAAAACGATCTTTCATTTCTAAAAAAAATTTTTTCTTTTAAGAAGAAATCATCTTTAATTTTGCAAAAATTACCATTTTCAAGCAAAAATGATCTTTCATTTTTAAAAAAAATTATAATTTTTGAGAAGAAATCATCTTTAATTTTGCAAAAATTACCATTTTCAAGCAAAATGATCTTTTTAAGGCCAAAACGATCTTTCATTTTTAAAAAAATTATAATTTTTGAGAAGAAATCATCTTTAATTTGCAAAAATTACCATTTTCAAGCAAAAATGATCTTTTTTAAGGTAAAAACGATCTTTCATTTCTAAAGAAAATTATAATTTTGAGTAGAAATCATCTTTAATTTTGCAAAAATTATCATTTTCAAGCAAAAACGATCTTTCATTTTTAAAAAAAATTATAATTTTTGAGAAGAAATCATCTTTAATTTTGCAAAATTACCATTTTCAAGCAAAAATGATCTTTCACTTTTAAAAAAAAATTATAATTTTTGAGAAGAAATCATCTTTAATTTTGCAAAAATTACCATTTTCAAGCAAAAATGATCTTTTTTAAGGCCAAAACGATCTTTCATTTTTAAAAAAAATTATAATTTTTGAGAAAAAATGATCTTTTTAAGGTAAAAACGATCTTTCATTTCTAAAAAAAAATTATTATTTTTGAGAAGAAATCATCTTTAATTTTGCAAAAATTACCATTTTCAAGCAAAAATGATCTTTTTTAAAGCCAAAACGATCTTTCATTTTTAAAAAAAAATTATAATTTTTGAGAAGAAATCATCTTTAATTTTGCAAAAATTACCTTTTCAAGCAAAAAATGATCTTTCTTAAGGCCAAAACGATCTTTTATTTTTAAAAAAATATAATTTTGAGAAGAAATCATCTTTAATTTTGCAAAAATTACCATTTTCAAGCAAAAATGATCTTTTTTAAGGTAAAACGATCTTTCATTTCTAAAGAAAATTATAATTTTTGAGTAGAAATCATCTTTAATTTTGCAAAAATTACCATTTTCAAGCAAAAATGATCTTTTTAAGGCCAAAACGATCTTTCATTTTTAAAAAAAATTATAATTTTTGAGAAAAAATGATCTTTTTTAAGGTAAAAACGATCTTTCATTTCTAAAAAAATTATTATTTTGAGAAGAAATCATCTTTAATTTTGCAAAAATTACCATTTTCAAGCAAAATGATCTTTTTAAGGCCAAACGATCTTTCATTTTTAAAAAAAATTATAATTTTTGAGAAAAAATGATCTTTTTTAAGGTAAAAACGATCTTTCATTTCTAAAAAAAATTATTATTTTTGAGAAGAAATCATCTTTAATTTTGCAAAAATTACCATTTTCAAGCAAAAATGATCTTTTTTAAGGCAAAACGATCTTTCATTTTTAAAAAAAATTATAATTTTTGAGAAGAAATCATCTTTAATTTTGCAAAAATTACCATTTTCAAGCAAAATGATCTTTCATTTTTAAAAAAAATTATAATTTTGAGCAGAAATCATCTTTAATTTTGCAAAAATTACCATTTTCAAGCAAAAATGATCTTTGTTAAGGCCAAAACGATCTTTCATTTTAAAAAAAATTATAATTTTTGAGAAGAAATCATCTTTAATTTTGCAAATTACCATTTCAAGCAAAATGATCTTTTTTAAGGCCAAAACGATCTTTCATTTTTAAAAAAAATTATAATTTTGAGAAGAACCTTTAATTTTGCAAAAATTACCATTTTCAAGCAAAATGATCTTTCTTAAGGCCAAAACGATCTTTTATTTTTAAAAAATTATAATTTTTGAGAAGAAATCATCTTTAATTTTGCAAAAATTACCATTTTCAAGCAAAAATGATCTTTCATTTTCTAAAAAAAATTATAATTTTTGAGTAGAAATCATCTTTAATTTTGCAAAAATTACCATTTTCAGCAAAAATGATCTTTTTTAAGGCCAAAACGATCTTTCATTTTTAAAAAAATTATAATTTTTGAGAAGAAATCATCTTTAATTTTGCAAAAATTACCATTTTCAAGCAAAAATGATCTTTTTAAGGTAAAACGATCTTTCATTTCTAAAAAAAATTATTATTTTTGAGAAGAAATCATCTTTAATTTTGCAAAAATTACCATTTTCAAGCAAAAATGATCTTTTTTAAGGCGAAAACGATCTTTCATTTTTAAAAAAAATTATAATTTTTGAGAAAAAATGATCTTTTTTAAGGTAAAAACGATCTTTCATTTCTAAAAAAATTATTATTTTTGAGAAGAAATCATCTTTAATTTTGCAAAAATTACCATTTTCAAGCAAAAATGATCTTTTTTAAGGGCAAAACGATCTTTCATTTTTAAAAAAAATTATAATTTTTGAGAAGAAATCATCTTTAATTTTGCAAAAATTACCATTTTCAAGCAAAAATGATCTTTCATTTTTAAAAAAAATTATAATTTTTGAGAAGAAATCATCTTTAATTTTGCAAAAATTACCATTTTCAAGCAAAAATGATCTTTGTTAAGGCCAAAACGATCTTTCATTTTTAAAAAAAATTATAATTTTTGAGAAGAAATCATCTTTAATTTTGCAAAAATTACCATTTTCAAGCAAAATGATCTTTTTTAAGGCCAAAACGATCTTTCATTTTTAAAAAAAATTATAATTTTTGAGAAGAAATCATCTTTAATTTTGCAAAAATTACCATTTTCAAGCAAAAATGATCTTTCTTAAGGCCAAAACGATCTTTTATTTTTAAAAAAAATTATAATTTTTGAGAAGAAATCATCTTTAATTTTGCAAAAATTACCATTTTCAAGCAAAAATTATCTTTCATTTCTAAAAAAAATTATAATTTTTGAGTAGAAATCATCTTTAATTTTGCAAAATTACCATTTTCAAGCAAAAATGATCTTTTTAAGGCCAAAACGATCTTTCATTTTTAAAAAAATTATAATTTTTGAGAAAAATCATCTTTAATTTTGCAAAAATTACCATTTTCAAGCAAAAATGATCTTTTTTAAGGTAAAACGATCTTTCATTTCTAAAGAAAATTATAATTTTTGAGTAGAAATCATCTTTAATTTTGCAAAAATTACCATTTTCAAGCAAAAATGATCTTTTTTAAGGCCAAAACGATCTTTCATTTTTAAAAAAAATTATAATTTTTGAGAAAAAAGATCTTTTTTAAGGTAAAAACGATCTTTCATTTCTAAAAAAATTATTATTTTGAGAAGAAATCATCTTATTTTGCAAAAATTACCATTTTCAAGCAAAAATGATCTTTTTTAGGCCAAACGATCTTTCATTTTTAAAAAAATTATAATTTTTGAGAAGAAATCATCTTTAATTTGCAAAAATTACCATTTTCAAGCAAAATGATCTTTCATTTTAAAAAAATTATAATTTTTGAGAGAAATCATCTTAATTTTGCAAAAATTACCATTTTCAAGCAAAAATGATCTTTGTTAAGGCCAAAACGATCGTTCATTTTTAAAAAAAATTATAATTTTTGAGAAGAAATTATCTTTAATTTTGAAAAAATTACCATTTTCAAGCAAAATGATCTTTTTTAAGGTAAAAACGATCTTTCATTTCTAAAAAAATTATAATTTTGAGTAAATCATCTTTATTTGCAAAATTACCATTTTTCAAGCAAAAATGATCTTTTTTAAGGCCAAAAACGATCTTTAATTTTTAAAAAAAATTATAATTTTTGAGAAGAAATCATCTTTAATTTCGCAAAAATTACCATTTTCAAGCAAAAATGATCTTTTAAGGCTAAAACGATCTTTCATTTTAAAAAAATTATAATTTTTGAGAAGAAATCTCTTTAATTATGCAAAAATTACCATTTTCAAGCAAAAATGATCTTTTTTAAGGCCAAACGATCTTTCATTTTAAAAAAAAAATTATTTTTGAAAAAAATGATCTTTTTTGGGCGATAATTATTTCTATGAAGAAAAAAAATATATTTTTGCGAAGATATGATCTTTTTTCGAACAAAAAACATCTTTTATTTTTCAGAAATTATAATTTTTGATATATAATCATCTTTTAAAAGCAGAAACTATATTTTAGAGAAAAAATGATCATTTTTTGGAAAAAATCATCTTTTCTTTAGCAAAAATTATTATATTAGAAAAAATGATCTCTTTTAAAGCAAATATTATCATTTCAAGCAAAAACGATCTTTTTTAAGGCCAAACGATCTTTCATTTAAAAAAAAATTATTTTTGAGAAGAAATCATCTTTAATTTGCAAAAATTACCATTTTCAAGCAAATGATCTTTTTAAGGCCAAACGATCTTTCATTTTAAAAAAATTATTATTTTTGAGAAGAAATCATCTTTAATTTTGCAAAAATTACCA